>CM053029.1:503792964-503890070 GCA_028564925.1 Lithobates sylvaticus | reverse complement strand
GCCTTGTATTCCCCATGCGCTATGGTTCATGTGAGCGCTATACGGCCGCTCTGCCCATTAGCCAGCACAGGTGACCCTCTGTACATCTTACCTGCCGTCTCCTCGCCGCTCATTCTCCTCTGTGCACTGCAGTGAAGGGAGGCGGGGAATGTTCCAGCTACAGCACGTACTGGACAAAAAAAAGTCACCCTGGGAGCCACATTGAAGCTTCCTGCTGCAAGACTTCTCCATACATTACAAGCTCATTTTTGGCCACCCTGAGCTCTTTTCAGTGTAGGTGTGTGTGAAGTACTAGCTAGTTGGTAATAATATAATAACGGTCCTGGAGTTGCTCAGGTGATATCCTGGGCGATGCTGTGTGTCCTTACTATCACATGAGGATGTAAATGTCCTTCTTACATTGCATCTCTGGTGACAGGTAGAGGAAGTTATACCCTGCATTTCATAACAAGTGTCAGAAACAGGTCCATGAATTTATTGCAGGCAGTGCCAGGACAAGGTCATCTAGAGCCCCGGGCGAACGTGCCCAGCTGCGCCCCCCCCCCCCCACCCCCCCCCCCCCCCCCCCCCCCCCCCCCCCCCCCCAAAATGTATGAGCATTATGTGTCAGCAAGAATTCCCTCACAAAAACACTGAGCATAAATCTCCATGCTCATTCCCTAAATAAATGCCCCTCCCCCCCAGCACAAAATTTGCCCCCTGCTGAAGTCCCCCCTCTCAGCACAAATCTGCCCCCTGCTGAAATCTCCAATCCCAGCACAAACCTGCCTCCTGCTGAAATCCCCAATCCCAGCACAAATCTGCCCCCTGCTGAAATCTCCAATCCCAGCACAAACCTGCCCCCTGCTGAAATCTCCAATCCCAGCACAAATCTGCCCCCTGCTGAAATCCCCAATCCCAGCACAAACCTGCCCCTGCTGAAATCCCCAATCCCAGCACAAATCTGCCCCCCGCTGAAATCTCCAATCCCAGCACAAATCTGCCCCTTGCTGAAATCCCCAATCCCAGCACAAATCTGCCCCCCGCTGAAATCTCCAATCCCAGCACAAATCTGCCCCTTGCTGAAATCCCCAATCCCAGCACAAATCTGCCCCCCGCTGAAATCTCCAATCCCAGCACAAACCTGCCCCCTGCTGAAATCTCCAATCCTAGCACAAACCTGCCAACTGCTGAAATCTCCAATCCCAGCACAAACCTGCCCCCTGCTGAAATCCCCAACCCCAGCACAAAACTGCCCCTTGCTGAAATCCCCAATCCCAGCACAAATCTGCCCCGTGCTGAAATCCCCAATCCCAGCACAAATCTGCCCCCCGCTGAAATCTCCAATCCCAGCACAAACCTGCCCCCGCTGAAATCCCCAATCCCAGCACAAATCTGCCCCCTGCTGAAATCTCCAATCCCAGCACAAACCTGCCCCTGCTGAAATCTCCAATCCCAGCACAAACCTGCCCCTTGCTGAAATCCCCAATCCCAGCACAAATTTGCCCCCTGCTGAAATCTCCAATCCCAGCACAAACCTGCCCCCGCTGAAATCTCCAATCCCAGCACAAACCTGCCCCTTGCTGAAATCCCCAATCCCAGCACAAATCTGCCCCCTGCTGAAATCTCCAATCCCAGCACAAACCTGCCCCCCGCTGAAATCTCCAATCCCAGCACAAACCTGCCCCTTGCTGAAATCCCCAATCCCAGCACAAACCTGCCCCCCGCTGAAATCTCCAATCCCAGCACAAACCTGCCCCCCGCTGAAATCCCCAATCCCAGCACAAACCTGCCTCCTGCTGAAATCCCCAATCCCAGCACAAACCTGCCCCCCGCTGAAATCCCCAATCCCAGCACAAATCTGCCCCCTGCTGAAATCTCCAATCCCAGCACAAACCTGCCCCTTGCTGAAATCCCCAATCCCAGCACAAACCTGCCCCTTGCTGAAATCCCCAATCCCAGCACAAATCTGCCCCCTGCTGAAATCTCCAATCCCAGCACAAATCTGCCCCCTGCTGAAATCCCTAATCCCAGCACAAACCTGCCCCCTGCTGAAATCCCCAATCCCAGCACAAACCTGCCCCCCGCTGAAATCTCCAATCCCAGCACAAACCTGCCCCCCGCTGAAATCCCCAATCCCAGCACAAACCTGCCTCCTGCTGAAATCCCCAATCCCAGCACAAATCTGCCCCCTGCTGAAATCTCCAATCCCAGCACAAACCTGCCCCTTGCTGAAATCCCCAATCCCAGCACAAACCGGCCCCCTGCTGAAATCCCCAATCCCTGCACAAATCTGCCCCCTGCTGAAATCCCCAATCCCAGCACAAATCTGCCCCCTGCTGAAATCTCCAATCCCAGCACAAATCTGCCCCCTGCTGAAATCCCCAATCCCAGCACAAATCTGCCCCCCGCTGAAATCCCCAATCCCAGCACAAACCTGCCCCCTGCTGAAATCCCCAATCCCAGCACAAATCTGCCCCCCGCTGAAATCCCCAATCCCAGCACAAACCTGCCCCCCGCTGAAATCCCCAATCCCAGCACAAACCTGCCCCCCCCCCAAACCAGCACCCCCCCCCCGCTGAAATCCCCAATCCCAGCACAAACCTGCCCCCCGCAGAAATCCCCAATCCCAGCACAAATCTGCTGAAATCCCCAATCCCAGCACAAACCTGCCCCCTGCTGAAATCCCCAATCCCAGCACAAACCTGCCCCCCGCTGAAATCCCCAATCCCAGCACAAACCTGCCCCCCGCAGAAATCCCCTATCACAGCACAAACCTGCTGAAATCTCCAATCCCAGCACAAACCTGCCCCCTGCTGAAATCTCAAATCCCAGCACAAACCTGTCCCCTGCTGAAATCTCCAATCCCAGCACAAATCTGCCCCCTGCTGGAATCCCCAATCCCAGCACAAATCTACCCCCTGCTGAAATCTCCAATCCCAGCACAAACCTGCCCCCTGCTGGAATCCCCAATCCCAGCACAAACCTGCCCCCTGCTGAAATCCCCAATCCCAGCACAAACCTGCCCCCTGCTGAAATCTCAAATCCCAGCACAAACCTGTCCCCTGCTGAAATCTCCAATCCCAGCACAAACCTGCCCCCTGCTGAAATCCCCAATCCCAGCACAAACCTGCCAACTGCTGAAATCTCCAATCCCAGCACAAACCTGCCCCCTGCTGAAATCTCCAATCCCAGCACAAATCTGCCCCCTGCTGAAATCCCCAATCCCAGCACAAACCTGTCCCCTGCTGAAATCCCCAATCCCAGCACAAACCTGCCCCCTGCTGAAATCTCCAATCCTAGCACAAACCTGCCCCCTGCTGAAATCCCCAATCCCAGCACAAACCTGCCCCCTGCTGAAATCTCCAATCCCAGCACAAACCTGCCCCCTGCTGAAATCCCCAACCCCAGCACAAATCTGCCCCCTGCTGAAATCCCCAACCCCAACACAAATCTGTCCCCTGCTGAAATCTCCAATCCCAGCACAAATCTGCCCCCTGCTGAAATCCCAAATCCCAGCACAAACCTGCCCCCTGCTGAAATCTCCAATCCCAGCACAAACCTGCCCCCTGCTGAAATCCCCAATCCCAGCACAAACCTGCCCCCCGCTGAAATCCCCAATCCCAGCACAAACCTGCCCCCTGCTGAAATCCCCCCTCCAGCACAAATCTGCCCCCGCTAAAATCCCTTCTCCCAGTACAAATCTTTGCCCCCACAAAACCCCCCCAAATCTCCAATCCCAGCAAAAACCTGCCCCCTGCTGAAATCCCAAATCCCAGCACACCTAATCAGTGTTGGTCATCTTACTTTAAAAAAGTAATTAATTAAGTTACAAATTACTTCTCCCAAGTTACTTCTCTCAGTTACTGCATTGGAAATGTAATTAGTTAATCAGCAAAGTAACTGACTTTTTTTTTGAATATTCTTAGGGGCGGGTCTAGTAATACTGTAAGCAAGGGGCGCAAACCCCCCTGCACGTCTATTTCCCTATTTCCTCTCTGTACCCCAGCTGAAATCCCCAATCCCAGCACAAATCTGCACCCCCTGTACCCCACTACACATCTGCCCCCCCCACCCCATATATATCTGTTCCCCCTCTGTACCCCGCTACACGTCTGCCCCCCCCCCAGTACAAATCTTTGCCCCTCTGTGCATCTGTCCCCCCCAAACTCACGGATCGGATCGTTGCTCGGATAAAAAAAACGGATCGGATCATTCCTCGGATCAGCAAATAATAATTGGGGGTAAAAAAAAATTACACCACCATAAAGCCCCCACTGTAATATCAACAATCTCCCTCCTAGTCAGTGTTGGTCATCTTACTTTAAAAAAGTAATTAGTTAAGTTACAAATTACTTCTCCCAAGTTACTTCTCTCAGTTACTACATTGGAAAAGTAATTAGTTACTCAGCAAAGTAACTGACTTTTTTTTTGAATATTCTTAGGGGCGGGTCTTGTATTACTGTAAGCAAGGGGCGCGTTCCCCCCTGCACGTCTATTTCCCTATTTCCTCTCTGTACCCCCCTGCACGTCTGTTGCCCCCCAACACAGATATCTGTTTCCCCTCTGTACCCCACTTCACATCTGTCCCCCCCCACACACATATATATCTGTTCCCCCTCTGTACCCCACTACACGTCTGCCCCCCCCCCACACACATATATATCTGTTCCCCCTCTGTGCATCTGTCCCCCCCAAACTCACGGATCGGATCGTTGCTCGGATCAGAGTCACGGATCGGATCATTTCTCGGATCAGCAAATAATAATTGAATTTGCAAAAAGAAAATATGTTTAAGGGGGAGGAACGAGGCCACAAGCCTCAGGGATTTTTTGTTTAAGGGGAGGAACGAGGCCACAAGCCTCCGGGATTTTTTGTTAACGGTATCTTGGTTTGGGTAGGGTACACAATAATTAAGAAGATGTATATAAAAAATATAGAAATTTTTATTTTCCAAATAGGATAAAGGTATAGAAAAGGACACAGATATTATATCCATACATTACAGACATATGTGTTAAATCAGACGAAAAATTGCGTAGAGCTTCGCCATACTCGACATGTTTCACTCAATGGAGTTTCTTCAGGAGATTGATAGGTTTGGCTCAAAAGTGTGCTGAAATAACAAAGTTTCATAAGCAAAAGTCCTTTTAAGCAGTGTTGCACAACCATACTGTACATGTTTGTACATCATGTATAAATACGTTGGCTCAAAAATATACATCTAGGGGTATGAGCAATTGCTATAACCTTGAGGTTTGTACAGTGTTACATAGTTTTAGGACATAGAAAACAAATCGGGACGTGAAAACATGAAAAAGGACAAGACTTACCACATATGTTTGGAAAATTTGATAGATAGGAAGTATATATATAAAAATCGATTTCTTGTTGTAAAAAACAAATATCGAGATAAGAGATGATTTATTCCCAGGTTGCCAACGCCGGCTATAAGTCACTTGCAGAGGAGAGACAACACTAGATAAATTTAAATGGATAGGGCCATTAGAGGAGTTAATGAAAGGTAGGGTTCACAGGTCAGTTGTATTGCAAATACAGTAATAATGAAATGCTGTACCTTGTGAGGGTCATGTAGTATGCAAAACAGAGTGCAGGTTGGATAGGGTGCAGATATTATACTGCACCAAAGTCCAGAAGTTGGGAACATTCCAGTGTTATCTGAAATGTTTAAAGTGAGTATATTAGTATCTAATAAAGGTAGCGATGTCCATGTCAGTCCAAAAAGGGCTGTATATATAAAAGGGCATATAAAAATGAAAGATTCTATTAAGAGATCTTACCCCATTGGTGTGGTAGATGGATGGTAGCGGGTTGAGCTCACAGGGGAAGGCAGGTTGGATGCCTCACTTCCCGGTGTGCTTAGGCTCCTGACAGGGATAGAATGGCAGAGGGGGCTGCCTGAAATAGTGTGCTCTCCGATCCGGCGGCGTCTGACGTCACCGCCGGGTCGTGGGCGCTTTGACGGCGCAGCTAGGCGCCAAACGTTCTGAGATGCGTGGTGCGCATGCGTCGGCGGCAAACCACGCCGTCGGCGCTGAGCGTCTGACGTCACGCCGCTTGTTGGCGGCGCGGCGGCGGCCATTTTGGAAAATCCCATTTGCCCTCATCTCGCTGTGTCAGAGAATGGGACAAGGGATCCCCAAATAAGAATGGAAGGGCACAGCAGCGGGCATAGACCACCAAAGTGGCCCACCAGCCTGACGGGGAAGGAAAAGTCCCAGTCAATAGACCGAGAACAGACGGCACCATACCTGGCCAAAAAGAGGGGGTGGCTGGGGGGGGAGCAACGAAGAGGGTCTGATTCGCTGCGGTCCGCCAGGGACCCCGGGGCGCCCATACAAGTGACTGCAAATGCCGACTATGCAACCTGTAGGGAACATCTCAGTTAAGTTAGGAAAATAGAGCATGATAATGCTTATTAAATACATGACAATGCATATTTTAACAGGGTCATACCAGTGGTAAGTCAGCCCCTCCAGTCATGTCCCGATCGGCTTTAAAACAATAACAAAGTTTTTATTAACAATATCAAACATATATATGTATATCATGTTAAATGACATTGGTTTCTAGTCCATTATCAAATAATTGGACAGGGAAATGATTAAGACAAGAAAGAAAGAGAAAGGAAAAGTATTTGTATTGCTGTCATAATCTAGAACTGCATTTATTCAGAGAAAGGATTTATAGCTAAGGGCATCGTTTAAACCGGGTAAGGTGGTGGCTTTTAGGTCAAATATCCAGCGAGCCTCACGTTGGAGTAAGGTGCGGTCGTAGTTGCCACCCCTTTCCCCCGGGGGTACATGCTCAAGTGCGAAGAAGTGCATTTTTTTGTCATCATGGGCATGAAAAAGTCCCATGTGACGGCTGATTGGAGTCTCCATTTTCTTTCCTCGTACAAGGGTTACGTGATCCCTTATGCGATGGAAAAATGGTCGTTTGGTTTTGCCAATATAGAAAGCTGTGCATTCACATAACATAATGTAGACTATACCGACTGATTGGCAATTGGCCAAAAATTTGGGTTTGTAGATTCTTTTATTTGGTAACGTAATTTGTTTAGATGCATATATATAGCGACAAAAATTGCATTTGTGACAAGGCTTACTTCCAACGTTTGTTTTCGGGTTGAAGCAACCCTCTTGTGTTGGGACGTAGTGACTACGTACAAGGGTGTCTCTAAGGGACTGAGATCTTCTGTAGGTGATTTCTGGATATTCCCCCACATGTTTGGATATTAAAGGGTCAGCCTTGAGCAAATACCAATATTTGTCGAAAATTCTCCGCACCTGAGCATGATGTCCAGAAAAACGGGTGATGATTCTTATGCCCGGGTCAGTGGTAGATGCTTTTGTTCTGTGAATAAGGTTACAGCGATTGTGTTGCTTGGCTTTTAAGTAGGACTTTTTTAGACATGTTGAGCTATAACCGCAATGTTGTAAGCGTTGCTGTAGTTTTTTGGCTTCCACTTTGAAGTGGGAGTCTTGACTGCAGTTTCGCTTGACGCGGAGATATTGCCCATAGGGTACACTTGCTACCAAGGGACTGGGATGGGAGCTCGTTGCGTGTAGCAATGTATTGGCGGCAGATGGCTTGCGATAAAGGGTAGTACCCACATTGCCCTCACCATCAACATAGATGGTGATGTCAAGAAAGGTTAAGTGTGATTGACTTTTTTCCATTGTAAAGCTCAAATTAAACGTGTTGATCTTGAGCCTTTCATAGAAAAGCAATAGATCAGCTTGTGTACCTGTCCAGATGAAAAACACATCGTCGATGTATCTCCTCCAGATTGGAATCTGATCTAGAAATGTCTGTATGTCATCTCTCTGAAATAGGTGTCGCTCCCACCCCCCCAGATACAGATTGGCATAGGATGGGGCACATTTGGTCCCCATTGCTACGCCCTGTATCTGGAGGCAGTGGGAGCGCCCAAACAGAAAGATATTGTTATTGAGTATAAAATCTAGTAATTGAACAATGAAGTCATTATATTTTGGTGATGACCTGTTGCTCTCGGAAACGAAGCCCTTCACAACTCTGACCCCCAGGTCATGGGGTATGGAGTTGTAAAGGGCCTCGACATCGAGAGCAACAAGCCAAGATTCTGATGGCAACGAGATCCCATCGAGAGCCCTCAATAGATCTCGTGTATCCTGTAAATAGGAAGCAAGTCCCTCAACATGTGGGCGAAGAAAGTCGTCCACCAGAGCACTGGCGTTCTCGGTGAGACATCCGTTGCCGGAAACTATAGGGCGGCCTGGTGGGTTAGTGGCATTCTTATGGATTTTAGGTAAGGCGTATAGCGTGGGAGTTTTGGGAAACAAAATATTTAGGAAATCATAGGTTTTTTTAGTGATTAAATTCTGGTGGAAAGCAGAGCCCAGTAAATGTCTGAATTTACCGATCGTGTAATTTACGTGACTCTCTGGTATTTTGCGATACCATTCACGGTTCTGTAGTAAGTGAAGAACCATCAACTCATACTGACATTTGTCCATAATGACCAAGTTTCCCCCCTTGTCCGAAGGTTTGATAACTATGTTAGTTTCCAATTGTAGGGAGCGCAGAGCTTCCCTTTGTTGTAGGGTAAGATTAGACTTAGGTGGATCAAACCATTTAGTTTTGCGAATTTCATTGGTGACTTGTTGGGTGAATGCCCAGACATTGGGGTTGCCTTGGAAGGATGGAAAAGTGGTAGATTTAGATTTATATTCCCGAGGGGGTAGGATAGAAGCCACAGGGGGGGGGGGGGGCAGAGAGACGAGGGTGAACAGCAGGGAGGAGAGCCTCAGCCTCTGCCAGGTCCACCTCGTCGATGTGTCCCTCGTCCCACAGCTCCATAAGCTCCTCCATGGCTTTTAAATCATTTATGGACAAATGTTGAGGAGGTGGGCAAGGGGGGGTACCGGTCAAAGTGCCAGCACCGGTTGAAGAACCGGATTTGTCAAACATAATACGGAACATTAATTTCCGTGAAAAAAGATTAAGATCTTTTACTAATTCAAAGGCATCTACAGATTTGGTGGGGCAGAACGTGAGCCCCAGTTTTAATAGTGATACTTGTGTTTCAGTGAGAGTGTAAGTGGAAAGATTAATTATTTCAAGGTGGTTTTCATTTGTTTGGTCTGTGTCGTGATCGATTCCAAGTGTTTCCTTTGGTCTAGTACCGGTTGGGTAAAGATTGGTGCTGTCCGAAAACCCGATTCGATGACAGCCTCAACCTGTCCCCCAGTGGATGGGGGTATCAGGGATAGAGAGTGACTGGGAGTGAAGGTGGGGGTGTCAGATATTGTGAGTGTCTTTGAGCTGCCCACAGCTTTAGCAGCTGAGGCTCTAGTACTAATTTGAGTGCGATTACGTATGGGAGAACTCTTAGGTTTTCCAGTGTGTGCATTTACATTACCCTCCTTACGTGTGTGTTGTTGTGACATCTTAGTTGAAGTTGACTGGCCAGGTGCCTGTGAAGAAGAGATAGATGAATGAGAAGAAGTATCCGAATCGGTTAATTCTGGGGTTCTTTCCGGTTTTAGGGAGGGTTTAGTAGCGCGTCTTCTGTTTTGTGGGGGGGCCCAGTTATATGCCTGATGATTATCATAAGATAATTTGTCTCTCATAAATTTTTTTTCCTTGATTTTCAAAAGATCAGTTACATACTTTTCAAGTCCTTCCCTGAGTGCAGTCTCACGCTCGGTGAATAATGCATCCAGGGAAATTGCCCGGTTTTCATCATAAAGTTTTTCTATTTCTTTGTCAACACTGGTTAGTTCTGTGGTATAATGAAGACAGAGAAGATTCATCATCTGAACCGAGCACTGTTGTAAATTGGCCTCCCATTGTGCTTTGAAGTCAGGTTCCAATTTTTGTATAGTGGGGAAGATTTGAATTCTTAAACCCCACGGGGACATTTCATCATCAACATATTTAGAGAAATACCATTTGTTCCAATATATTCTGGATTTTCTTTCCAACATACGCTGGAGTCGCAAAAAGAAGCGATCCATAGTAAGACCCCCTCCCAGGGGGTTTTGGGTTTTTTGGAAAGTATCCATGAGGCCATCAAAGGCTTGGCCACAGTAGTTAGCCATAAGTAACCGGCAACAGAGATAAATGCAACTAAATAGATAATACAAAGTAGAGAGAAAAAGAAGAAAGTTTCCCTGCCAGGACATTAAGGTTAACAGAGATTGGGTAATTTTAAAGCTCAGTGATTATAGTCATCCTAAGGCTGACAGTGGTTGGTTCAATAATTCTAACTTCATCTATAGAAGTGATGGGCGGGTAACGCCCGAAAATAATTAAATAGTAAACTAGATGAAGCAGTTGAACAGATAGTGATACCAAAATCCCAATAAATCTATGAAAATATGTTTAAGGGGGAGGAACGAGGCCACAAGCCTCCGGGATTTTTTGTTAACGGTATCTTGGTTTGGGTAGGGTACACAATAATTAAGAAGATGTATATAAAAAATATAGAAATTTTAGAGTATTGGCAGGGTGTTGCAGAGTATTGGCAGGGTGTTGCAGAGTATTGCAGAGTACTGGCTGGGTATTGGCAGGGTATTGCAGAGTATTGTCAGGGTATTGCAGAGTATTGGCAGGGTACTGGCTGGGTATTGCAGAGTATTGGCAGGGTATTGCAGGGTGTTGCAGAGTATTGCAGAGTATTGCAGGGTATTGGCTGGGTATTGCAGAGTATTGGCAGGGTGTTGCAGAGTATTGGCAGGGTGTTGCAGAGTATTGGCAGGGTGTTGCAGAGTATTGGCAAGGTATTGCAGGGTATTGTCAGGGTATTGCAGGGTATTGGCTGGGTATTGCAGGGTATGGCTGCTGCCATCCGATCTCTCCCCTCCACTGTACAGATCTGTACACAGAGGGGAGAGAGGAACCGGCGTCATCTTGATGCCGGTTTGTTTACAAGTGATCGCTCCGTCATTTGACGGAGCAATCACATTGTAAACGGCCGACGGGTGCACCAAGATGGCCGCCGCTCCGGAGCTAGGCCGGAGCTGCGGCCAAGGGTGCACCAAGATGGCCGCCGCTCCGAAGCTAGGCCGAAGCCGCAGCGTTTCCTAAGGCCGAGGCCGCGGATCGCGGCGGGTAATTGCGGTAACGCTGCCCCAGTAATGGGAACGGCGTTACCACGAGGGGAAGAGTAATCAGTTAGATTACTCGTTACCCTCTAAAGTAACGCTGTTTACTTTAACGGCGTTAGTTCCATCACTGCTCCTAGTACGCATATTCTCTCCCCCACTTCAAATGCCTCTTGCAGCACAAATCCCCCTAAATCACCACTCTTAGCACCCCCCTGAAAATTTCCCCTCCTAGAAAAATATTTACCCCCTGCCGCCCCCAAATTCCTCCTAACACAAATCTCCTTGTGCCCCCCCCCCCCACCTCACATGATACCACAGTGCCCAGGGCAGCTGCCCCTCCTGCCCACCTCTTGTCCTGACCCTGATTGCAGGAGACGCTGAGTGTCCATAGGGCGTACAGTCTGTCATCAGTGCATGTTTAGCCCCCAAGCCATACAGTGTTACTGGTTGCCAGAATGCTGTTGGATACACAGTGGTGCTTTGTAGCTGACAGTGTTCTGGCACTAGTTAACGCTGTGTAGCTGACTGCGTCCTGGAACCAGAGACGCCACGTAGCAGACAGCTTCCTAGCAACCAGTGATGGTGTGTAGCCAGCTAGCAGTATCCTAATAACCAGAGACACCACATAGCTGACAACTTCCTAGCAACCAGTGATGGTGTGTAGCCAACAGCATCCTAATAACCAGAGACACCACATAGCTGACAGCATCCTGGCAACCTGGGATGCCGTTTAGCCAACAGCATTCTAGCAGACAGCTATGTAAATAGGGGGGTATGTGGCGCTAACCACTATATGCATCCTAGCAGACAGCGACGCTGCATAGCCAATAGCATCCTAGTAATCAGTGATGCTGTAAAGCGGACAGCATCCTAATAACCAGAAACACTGCATAGCTGAAAGCAACCTGGGATGCCGTTTAGCCAACAGCATCCTAGGAGACAGTTTCACTGCATAGCCGATAGTGTCCTAGTAATAAGTAATGCTGTAAAGCCGACAGCATCCTAACAACCAAAGACGCCACATAGCTGACAGCATCTTGGCAACCTGTGATGTCATTTAGCCAACAGCATCCTAGCAGACAGTGATACTGCATAGCCAAAAGCATGCTGGCAACCAGTAATGTTATATAGCTGACATCATCCTAGCAACCATTGATGCCATATAGCCAACAGAGCAATCAGTGACAGGTGGGGGTGGTGCACACAAAAATGTGTATTTTGATATACAGGCAGTCCCCAAGATAGGTTATGTAGGTTTTGTTCTTAAGTTAAATTTGTATGTAAATTGGAACAAGTACGTTCTGAAGTCCGCTTTCTGCTGACGTCACTGGAATCAGTCAAGGCACCGCGTCGTCACGACTTAGGAAGTCAGGATCCACCAGGTGCCTGGACTGATGGCTGTCTCAGGCTCTCTGCAAGCCGCTGAGAGGCTGAGACGGCCGCTCCCCGCCCCTCCACAGCTCAGCGATCCAATGAGCGTGGTGGAGCAGAGAGGAGAGATACTGATTGACAGTCAGCAAGCTCTCCTCTTGGGCAGCTGAGAAAATCGAGCCATCAGCGATGTTCAATGGCTCGGTTCTCAGTGCAGAGATGCTGGGGGACAGATAAAGCATACTTACCTGCTGCATCCACCTAGGTAAGTATGATTATGGGAAAAAAGGAAAATCCATACTTCTTTAACTAATTTTTTTTTAAGCTTAGATAACATAGGGAAGGGTTAACACCCCTGTAACATTTGCTTTGCTGTCTGTGCCCCTGTTCAGAAGATTTCACCTCACATTCTGTCCTTGTGACAATTGGATTTTGCAAATTTTGGGTTGTCACGGAAACAAGGATTGATGATAAAGCATTAGTGGAGACACCTTTTCCCCATATTAACTCTTACAGGAGAGAATTTCCCTTCCTAGGGATAGATTTCCTCTCACTTCCTGTTGTCTCCCTCCGTTTGTAAGTAGGAGTTCTATGTAAGTCGGATGTATGTAACTCGGGGAATGCCTGTATTCACTGTATGCTGTGGGAGATCATTCAATTATGTGTATTTTCCTACAAGCTATTGCCCCTGCTCTGGGCTGACAGTATATAGCTATCTATGCTGTAATCAGCTGGGCTACAATAATTTTTTTAAGCCTGCTCAAGTTTTCCCTAAACCTGGTGGTGGATTGCTTCTGCCTGCTTCTGGAAGAATATACCAGAAATAGTGTGGGAGGATTAATCGAGATTATGAATAGCTCAAAATATCAAATACCCAATAGACTTTTGGTACAGACACTTCATTGTTAAAATCATAACATTTCATTTTACAATTCGATTAAAATATAAAGTGAAACCAGCTAAATATAGTTTAAACGACATGTCCCACCACTGAGCGCATTTATTTATATATACAAAAAATGAGACAAGACGTGGAGGTATCAAGATATTATAACATGTTAAGCATTGGGTGAGGCCAGTCCTTGAGGGCTGGTTCACACCATGAATCACACAGGAATGCGTTGCTTAACCACTTCAGCCCCAGAAGATTTGGCTACTGAATGACCAGGCCATTTTTTTGCAATACGACACTGCATCGCTTTAACTGACAATTGCTCGGTCGTGCGAAGCTGTTGATCGGTCCTGCGAATGAGATCCTTCCCCTGTCGTGTAACTGTAAACACTGACAGGGGAAGTGATGTCATCTCTCCTCGTGTCAGTCTTTTCTGTTCCAAACCGAGGAGAGATAACATCTAGCAGTGAGTTGCACCAACTTTACACTGACACCAGGTCACATAGGCACACAGTTCACCCCCGATCACTCCCCCAGTTAACCTCTTCACCCCCTGTCACTGTGTCACCCAGTACAGCATTCAGATTTTTTTTTTGATCACTGTACTGGTGTCATTAGTGACAAAAATCAGCGTTAGGGTAAGTAGTCTTAGGCCCAGATAGGTCTAGGGACCCCCCTAAACCCCCCCAATAAAGGTTTAACCTCTTGATTACCCTCTGTCACCAGTGATCACTGTATAAGTGTCACGGGTGATGCAGTTTAGCTAGTTTATTTTTTATAGCGTCAGGGCACCTGTCGTATTTTACCCAATAAAGGCTTAACTCACTTAGGTTTTAGCGTCAGATAGGGTCTGCGTTGCCCCAGGCCAGTAGCGCTAACACCCACGCACGCACCATACACCTCCCTTAATATTATAGTGTCTGAACGGATCGATATCTGATCAGAACTATATTAGCGTCCCCAGCAGTTTAGGGTTCCCAAAAACACAGTGTTAGCGGGATCAGCGCAGATACCTGCTAGCACCTGCATTTAGACCCTCCGCCCAGCCCAGCCCAGCCCAACCCATCCCACCCAAGTGCAGTATCAATCGATCACTGTTACTTACAAAACACTAAACACAAAGTCAGGCCTGATCGATGGGAACGATAACAGTTTTTTTGGTAGCTAACAGTCACTAACAGTCAAGAGCTTTTTACCTGTGAGTCTCACTACTGTACCAGTAAATTTAGAGACCAAAATTTCAAATCGAAGGTACAGTAGTGAAGAGGCCTACATGTTTTTTGAGCATGACAGATAGTGAAGTCAGATTCAGGCTCAGAATACGAACCAGTGGCACCCTGACAGATAGCTCTGACGACGGAGTTGTGGTCCCTGCCAAGGTCAGGCGTACCAGACCCCGTTCTCCTGCTGTCATTGAGGTGCAAGAACCGCAGGTCCCTCGTATGGAGCAGAGAGACAGTACTAGCGCAGCTCATCCTTCTGGTGAACTGGCAAGCACCAGTGGCCTAGTACACCCTGGTCGTACATCCAGCACTGCAGTAACACTAGGTGACGTGGCGAGTCCCATAAGTGCAGTTCAAGCAGACGCAGTCGCCCCGAAACATCGGGCACCCATCCGCAATAAAAATTCTGGATGGTTTAATGGCGCTCTTACTCTACTGAAACGGGAACACAGAAGAGCAGAAAGAGCCTGGAGAAGAAACTCTACAAAGGAAAATCACACAAACTACAGAATACTCACCAAGAAATATCATAAAGCAATTTTCACAGCAAAAAAAGAACATGTCTCAAACACCCTCTCAAAAGCCTTAAACCGGCCACTGGAACTTTTCAAACTAGTCGCCCAGACTATGAACCCCACCTGCCTTGAGCCCCTAGAAAACAAAACTCAAGAATACTGCAACGAATTATCGGATTTTATCATCAACAAAATAGACAACATTCAGAAAATAATTCAAAAAAAAAAAAACAACCAATTCTACTCAACCAAACCCAGGTAAGGAATTTTACATGCACAACGCACAATCACCACATTTTTCGCTTACCCCGATCACCACGGATGAAACCAAAAATTTAATCAAGAGCCTCCGAGACAGTACATCGCCAAACGACATCATCCCCACAAAACTCTTGAAAGAATGCTCCGACATTCTGGCCCCCGCTATTACACCCCTTAGTATTCAGTCGTTCAAAGAAGGGTTGGTTCCTAATTCCCTCAAGCAAGGCATCGTCAAACCACTGCTAAAGAAACCCAACCTCGACCCCAAAGATCCGAACAATCGCAGACCGGTAACAAGCCTGAACACCTTATGGAGAAAGCAGTAGTACAACAGCTTCAACTTCACCTGGACACACACAAGCTCTTGGACCCGTTACAATCAGGCTTCCGACCAGGACATGGCACAGAAACGGCACTTCTGGAAATATGGAATGACGCCCTAGAAGCAGCGGATGATGGAGAATCGTGTCTTCTGGTACTGCTGGATCTTAGCGCGGCGTTCGACACAGTGGACCACAACACTCTCCTCAGCTGCCTCAAGGAAGTGGCAGGAGTTACAGATGGAGATCTGCCATGGTTCGCTTCCTTCTTAGGAAACCGGTCACAGACAGTGAAACTAGGAGCCTTCACTTCGGAAACCCGGGCAATTACTTATGGAGTCCCTCAAGGATCATCATTGTCACCAGTACTCTTCAACATTTACATCCGGCCACTCTTCAAAATTATTAGCAAATCGGATCTATGCTTCCACGCGGACGACACTCATCTGTACTTCCGGATCACCGGACAAAAAGACCAATACCAGGAACTAGGAAAATGTCTCACATTGATAGATGACTGGATGACCACTAGCTCCCTCAAACTAAATGGATCGAAAACAAAACTACTGCTCCTCGACGCAAACCGAAGGAAAAAAAACGAAGACCCCATCAACCACCCTTGGACAGACCATCCTCCCAAGCACCAAAGCGAAAAGCCTCGGAGTCATCTTTGATTCAGAGATGACCATGGAGGCACAAATAGGATCAGTAATCAGCGGATCCCATCATCTCCTCCGCATGCTTCGCAGACTTATCCCATTCATCCCGGAAAAGGAAAAAGCAGTAGTAGTAGGAACTATCATCAACTCGCGTCTCGACTACGCAAACTCCCTCTACATAGGATTACCGGATTACCTGATTGCACGCTTTCAAGACGTCCAAAACACAGCAGCAAGACTAGTCACCGGAAAGAAACCTTGGGAATCCATCTCCCCATCCCTAAGGACCCTCCATTGGCTCAAGGTAAAAGACAGGATCACATTCAAGACCCTCTGCCTCACCCACAAATGTACACAAGGAAATGCTCCTCAATACCTTTGTGAGAAAATAGAAAAATACATACCAAATCGCAGCCTTCGATCGACAAACCAAAACCGCCTTCTCATCCCCAAAGCCCGCTACAAATCGAAGGGAGAACGAAGATTCGCAGTACAGGGACCTCGGCTATGGAATGCTCTACCAAACAACATCCGCTTGGAAGAAAACCATCAGGCCTTCAGGAAAAAACTTAAGACCCACCTCTTCTAATATTGCAGGACAACAAGAGCAGACAAGCGCCTTGAGGCGATTCAGTTCGCATTTGCAGCGCTATACAAATCATTCATTCATTCAAGCTGGCGAGGTGGCAAGCACGAGTAGTGTTCTGCTGCCACCAAGAAGAAGACAAAGACAGGCCCGTCTAGCCCATAGTGCCCTTTCTGCTGCATTCGCCAATCCTAATTGGGAACCAACCACTTCTGCAGCATCCGTACTTCCCCCATTCACTGGCCAATCCAGAATTTAGGTGGAAACAGTTGATCTTACGTCACTTGATTTTTATTTGCTGTTTTTCACCGAAGATCTCTATAGATCTATTGTGGACCAAAGCAATTTGTATGCTGGTCAATTTGTCACTGCTAATTCCCAGCTGACCCTTACCAGAGATTGGAGACCTATTACGGTCTTCAAATTTAAGACATTCCTGGGCCTATCCCTCCTCATGGATGTAACTAAAAAGAGTGAGTTGCGGTCATATTGGTCCACTGACCCAATTCACCATATGCCCGTGTTCTTTGCCTCCATGACCAGGACACGATACGAGCAAATCTTGCGGTTCATGCATTTCAATGACAATGACCTCTGTTGTCCTTGGGGTGACCCTGAACTTGATCGGCTCTACAAAATTCGGTCCCTCGTAAACCACTTCAACCGAACGTTTTGTAGCCTTGTTTACTGCCCTTCAAGTTGTCTGCGTTAATGAGTCCCTGATTACGTTTTCTGGCCGCTTGTCATTCAAACAGTATCTTCCCAGCAAGCGTGCCAGATACAGGGTCAAGATGTATAAGCTCTGTGACAGGGCCACAGGCTATACATATAGTTTTATGGTTTACGAGGGAAGAGATAGTTATGTAGAGCCGGAGAACTGCCCTGACAACATAGGGAGCGCTGGTAAGATTGTGTGGGACTTGGTGTCACCCTTATTCGGAAAGGGGTACCATTTGTATGTGAACAATTATTACACAAGCGAGACACTTTTTAGTCACTTGTTTGATCATCAAATTGGCGCATTTGGCACCGTGCGATCCAATCACCGGGGCTTTTTCCTCAGCGGCTTGTAGATTCCCATCTTAGGCTGGGGAGAGAGCCTGCTTGAGATGTAATAATTTGCTCGCTGTGAAGTGGAGAAATGTTTTCGTTCTGTCCTCCCTTCACACAGACACGACGGTCCAAATTCCTACGGCGACTGGTGTTGTGGAGAAACCCCTCTGTGTCCACGAATATAACCTTAATATGGGAGGGGTGGACCTCAACGACCAGTTGTTGGCGCCGTACCTAATTGCCCGTAAGGCCAGACGCTGGTACAAAAAAGTGTCTGTTTATTTATTTCAATTGGCTCTGCTGAATGCTTTTGCGCTATACGAAGCTTCAGGATGAACTGGATCCTTCCTTAAATTCCAGGAAGAGATCATCAGAGAAAAAAAGGAAGTAAACACCGCGCTAATCAATAGCTAAAAAAATCCTAGTGATTGATGATATGAATCAATTGAATAACAGTGAAATTAAGTGAAAAAAATGAAAAAAAAAAAAACATGAAAAAAATGTGAGCAGCAGCTAAAAAATTGCGTGATATACACAATAAACAGACAGAATATAACAAAAAGCCGCGCTAGTGACTCAAATTAAAATATTATGTGGTTTGAAATTAATACAAATCCAAAAGAAGGGGGGGTTTGAACAAAAAACAAAATAATTATGCACAAAAGTCCGGTGATATAAATTAACCCAGTGTTCATATGAGTGACAAGGTAAAACTCAAAAAATCCAGTGACTGTGAAAACCAGGAACACCGTGATCCGCCACCGTAAATAAAGTGCGCTTACCAGAGGGCAAGCTCAAATAAGCCCATATGATGTAATCGGGACAACTTTAAACCATCAGTACTGGCACCAACTCAGATCTCCTCATATAGGGTCAGCCAGGGACGGATAGATTCCTGTTCCTCCTTGGGGCCAATGGTGGTATAAACAGTCTCCAATAACACCGGATCCAAGATCTCTTAGCACCCAGTATGCAAAAATATGAAAGAAAGGGATGCTCCCATGGTGTGATACCACAATAAAAAAAATTTTATTAAATAAAACCAATCCTACTTACATGTAGACGTAAGAAAATAAGCAGGTAAACAAGGTAAAAGTGTGTGTGCCGGCCGGCAACTCGTACACCCGCTCACAGCGCGGAACGTGATGACGTCAGTGCGTCAGCCTCCCTACGTCCGTTTCGTCCAATGACGTCTTCTGGGGAACGGGCGACGCACTGACTCATCGCGACTTAAATAGTAAACAAGCAATCACGCCCTGGTGTGACCCCCTATGGCGGATAAGGTGAAAAAACTTCACAATAGATAGTGACCACGGCATCGGATATCTCCAATGTCGCTCTTATGTGAGTTGCATGTAATGAGTTACATTCTCTTAAACGGAGAATAAACTAGTATACCAAGAAAAATGTAAGAAAAAATTTTAAAAACTAAGAACCTAATATAAATTGGGTAAATTCAATGCCACTGGATATATCCAATGTCAATCTTTTTATTTTTTTTTTAATTTTTTTTTTTTTCACACAGGAACGGGTCCCACATGGACCAACAGGTTACAACATAATACGATTGCAATACAAAAACAGAAATAAACTTCTCATTATAACACGCATAACATAACATCTTGAGTCATAAAAAAAAAAAAAATATATATATTTCTTTGGTAGCTAACAAATATCTGATGATGTCCAATACTAATGTTGCATTGTGTAATGTAGTACCTGTCCCGTTCCGCTTTGGAACAGAGCAGGTTATTATAATTTGGGTCTTTATTGAAAGCCTTTGTATATGAAGAGTTTGGTGCGTATCTCATCCTTGAGTGCAATCTACGTTTGTCTATTAGTATGCATGGATTTGGACGTGTTGGTCCCACGGGTCCGGCTCCTTTTTTTTTTATCTCCCCCTTTTGGGGAGGGGGAGTCAGTTTAGAGAAAAAGGTTAGTTAGAGAGAGGGGGGGGAGAAAGGGAAACCAGAGGGGGGAAGAAGAGGGGGCGGGTAAGGGGGGGGGAGTGGGGTGGACATAGGGGGGGGAATACACCCCACGACCATGGTGCGCTGTTTGAGTATTGTCGGAGAGTGAGATCTATTCTGTAGTGGCATATACCCCAAACCACACGGGACATAGCCAACAATTCGTTTGTTTAAGTGACGTCTCCCGACCTTCTCAGAGCCTGCCCCTCCTCTGAAAAAATGAACATAGACCAAAGCTGCCACGTCTTGGTGTATGTCTCCTGTCTCTTCTGTTCAGTTAGGATAAGGTCTTCCATCGTCCTTATTTCCTCCACTTTTTTAAGCCAGAGGTCAATGGACGGTGGGAGAGCAGATTTCCAGCAGAGTGGAATGCAGGCCTTTGCCGCGTCTAGCAGATGGCGAATCACTGAATTTTTATATTTCCTGTCAGGGGTATCGGTTGCATGAAGGAGGAAGATTGCCGGGTCAGCGGGTATAATTCTTTCTGTCATTTTTTGTATCGTTTCGTGTATTACTTTCCAAAACTGACTCAGTTTGGGGCACGACCAGAAGATGTGCAGTATGTCTCCCTTCTCTGTCTGGCAGCGCCAGCATCTATCTGTTGTTGCTGGGAAGAATTTGTGGAGTATGGTTGGGGTTCTGTACCATCTAGACAGGATTTTGAAATTCGTCTCTTGAGTTTTGGCACATATTGAAGATTTGTGCGTGTACTTGAGGATTAACTGCCTCTTCGCGTTACTGAATTGGAGCCCTAGGTCTTGTTCCCATTTGAGTAAGCCCGGTGGGACAAAGTCCTCCGGCGGGGTAATCATAAGCGAGTATGTCAGTGAGAGGGTATGTGGTAGTACTCCTGAGTCATTACATAGTTCCTCCAGTGATGTGAGTGGTTGGTTGTTACCTGTTGGGGGCTGTATCGTGTTTAGAAAGTGCTTCAGTTGCAGTGCTCTCAAAAAGTCAAGTCTATATGGGCCTGTGGGGTCAGAGAGTTCGGCTACTGTTCTCCACCTCCCCCCGTCACTAAAGTGTGATGCTTGGCATAATCCCGCCTCTAACATGGACCGAAAGGGTTCGTCGTTGATACCCGGTGCGAAGAGGGGGTTTCCTAGTATGGGGTATATAGGGGAGTTCTGGGAGGAGAGGGAGGACTGGGAGATGATACGTGCACAGATCCGGGCTGTGTTACCTACTAACGGGTGTTGTTTAATCTCCGGCGGCAAACCACTAAAACACCATGGTATGCCTCGGAGGGGGACTATACTCTGTGCCTGTTCCATTTGGGCCCAGAGTTTGGATTCCTGGTGTCTGCACCAGTCGAGTAATCTCCCCAAGTGTGTTGCTTGGTAGTATACCTTAAGGTTTGGTAGTGCCAGGCCACCACAGCGCTTGGGAAGAGCAAGTAGTGAGTTGGCCAGTCTAGGTCTTTTTTTCGCCCAGACAAAATCAGTAAATAATGTTTGAGTTTGTTTAAAATAACTACTGGGTATTCGAATGGGCAGGGCTTGCATCAGGTACAAAAATTTTGGGAGTATAGACATTTTAAGTATATTGCAGCGTCCCAGCCATGAATGCAGGCCGGATTGCCACGCGTTCAGTAGCGTTCTTACCTTCTTAAGAAGAGGGGGGAAATTGAATTCGTACAGTTTTGAAAGAGATTGAGGGATGTATGTCCCTAAATATTTTAATGCCGTATTTGTCCATTTCAGCTTAAAGCTGGATTGGAGGTGTGTAAGTTGGGCTTTTGGTATGTTCAAACTCATTGCTTCTGATTTACTAAAATTAATTTTAAGATTGGAGAGTGCTCCATATATAGAGAATTCCCGTAGCAAATTTGGAAGGGACACCATTGGATTGGATAGTGAGAACATTAGGTCGTCCGCATAAGCCGACACTTTATATTGGGTTTGTTTTATCGCAATCCCTGCAATGTTTGGATTGCGCCTAATATGACACAGGAAGGGTTCCAGGGATAAAGCGAATAGGATAGGTGAGAGTGGGCATCCCTGACGCGTTCCGTTTGTAATTGTGAAGGGATCAGAAAGAATCCCATTAGCCCTGACTCGTGCCGTCGGTGTTGTGTAGATCGCTGAGATCCAATTCATCATGGTCTGCCCTAGACCCATGTGCTGCAGTGTGGTGAACATAAAGGTCCAGTTAACCCTGTCAAAGGCTTTCTCAGCATCTGTGCTGAGAAAGACACTTGGTGTATTGGCTAAAGTAGCTTGATGGAGTAGATTTAGAACCTTCGTGGTGTTATCTCGAGCCTCTCTAGACGGCACAAAACCCACCTGGTCTAAATGTATGATCTGTGTTATGTGGGATTGTAGTCTTGAGGCCAATATCCTGGTGAACAACTTAAGGTCCGTGTTCAGCAAGGATATTGGCCTGTAACTCCCGCATTGGGCCGGATCTTTCCCTTCTTTGGGGATCACCGCTATTTGAGCCTGTAGGGTAGTGGTGTGTAGTTTATTCCCCTTACCCAAGTCATTCAGAAGGTCGATCAGATGGTTGCCTAGTACTGGGAGAAAGGTCTTATAGTAATGGATGGTGAGGCCGTCTGGTCCTGGGGCTTTCCTCTGTTTAGTGTTCCCTATCGCCATCTGCAGTTCAGTCAAAGTTATGGGCTCCTCTAAAAGAGAACGTGTTTCTGTCGGCAATTTGGGCATCAAGGACTTTACTACGTATTCCCTGATGTGTTCTGTAGTTGGTTGGGCGGAGTTAAGATTGTATAAAGTCCCGTAGTAGGATTTAAATTCCTGGGCTATTTGCTGGGGTAGGGATTTTTTCTGCCCTGTCGGAGAGTGTACATGTGGAATATATGCTGCCGCCGTTTGAGACCGTAGAGATTGTGCTAAAAGCCTACCACACTTATTTCCCGACTCGTATATCCCCTTGCGGGAGATTTGTAACGCCGCCTTAGCTTTAAACTGTAGTAGGTCAGTTAGTTGTGTTCTTATTGTGTCTAGCTCTCCCCCTAACTCTCTGGTCGGTGTGCATTTATGTTTCGCTTCTAGTGTCTGCAGTTTGTCCAGTAGTAACGTGATCTGAGCAGATCTCAGTTTCTTAATCCTGGCACAGTGTTTTATCAGCATTCCACGGATCACGGCCTTATGTGCTTCCCAAACTAAGCCCCTGTCAGAGTCTGCTGTAGTGTTTGTATTGAAGTAATGAGTGATTTCCTTTGAAATGTCCGCAAGCGTTTTAGGGTCTTGAAGGAGGCTCTCGTTAAGTCTCCAAGACTGTTTTCTCCTCGCATCATAACCGGATAGTGCGTATCTCATAGTTATCGGGGCGTGATCTGACCAGGTAATAGACCCTATCGTTGTGTCTTGTACTGCCTGGAGTTGGTCATGGGGTATGAGGAAGTGGTCTATGCGCGAGTACGTCTGGTGAACTCGGGAGAAAAAGGTGTAGTCTCGTTCGCCTGGGTGCAATAGACGCCAGACGTCTATCAGTCTCGCACTATTAAGAGCGGTGTGTATTATTTTGCGGGACCTATTAGTGGAGGATGATGTGCCAGTGGATGTGTCTTCTGAGGGGATCAGGGGGATGTTTAAGTCACCCCCTACAATTAATTGACCCTCTGCGAAATTTTGAAGCAATTCTAGATGTTTCCTTATAAAAGAGTCTTGTTGACTGTTCGGAGCGTAAAAATTTGCTATAGTCACTTTCGTCTCCTCAATCTGTCCCTTCAAAAACAGGAATCTCCCTGCTGGATCTGTTCTCCCTACGTTTAGAGTCCATGGTACTCTCGCCGCGATTTGGATGGATACCCCCCGGGATTTGGCCTCCGAGTATGTAGAGTGGTACACTGTAGGGAAGTATCTATTCTTTAGGATTGGATACTTATCCTCCCTAAAGTGCGTCTCCTGTAGGAGAACGACGTCTGCCCTCATCCTTTTCATATCATTCATTAGCATCTTTCTCTTTTCAGGAATGTTAAGTCCCTTGGCATTAAGGGAAACAACTTGTATGGCGTCCATGGTCGTGTGGTGATGGTAGGTGGGGGTTAGGGTGTGAGGGGGGGGGAGGGGGATAAGGGGTGTAAAGATGGGTTGGGTGGAAGAGGGGAACTAGGATCAGGGGGAAGCTTAGGTGAATAGGGTAGAAAGAGGGAGTAGATTTGGACTTAGATTAGTCCTAGAAAAAGTTTTTGAGGGTTGAGTTCCCTCAGCAGACACCGTGCAGCGGTGTTGCGAACTAAGGTTGCAGCAAAACTGCTGTAATAACGCCTGCCAGGCCAGCTGGAAAAGCGTTGGCCTAGGTGGAGTTGTGTCTAGTTAGAGACCGAGGGTGGAGCTCCCGTCCTCCCCAGGCCCCCAAGACCCATGTGAATTGTTACTGTGCAAGTATGTTATGTGAACGTCTAAGTGGCGGTAGTGTATCTAAACAGAGGGTGCTCTTCGTGTGCAAAATAAAACGTAACATAACAGTGCATATATGCTTTATATTCTAGTAAATGCCTTCAATAACCCATTCCGAAACCATCAACATGTGAACCGGCTGACAACATGTCTAGCCCAGCTGAGTTGGTTCAAACTTCCCAGTTTACCAGCTAAAGTCCCCCGTCTCTCCCCTCCCCCGCATCGCTAGTCATCATCATTTAAATAAGCCTAGTGCCTTCTGGCGGCCCAATCAGGGCTTTTCACGGTGCAGGGAGGAGGAGGAAGGGGGAGTCCAGAATATCCCCAGCAATCGGACCCCCTTTTCCCCCTAGCCCCACATCTCATCAGGTTCCCCCCAGCCACACAACCCGACATGTCTTCAATTCCTAGGGGTAGACCTATGGACGGAAAGTCCCCTCGCCAACAAATTATCCCCTCTCCCTGGTATCACATAATATCATATTACATTTCCATCCCCCCCTCAGTTCAGGATTACCAGCTTGACAATTGCCACAGAAGATGTCCTTGCGGGGGTTCAACTGATTTCCCTGTTTCCGCATGGCTGGTATTGACAACCTCCTTAAAAACCCAGCTTTTCCTGGTTCCTGTGGTGACAAGCTGTCAGGCGAGTTCAGAAGCGATCTTGCCATCTGGACTGGGAGGGAATTCCCCTGAGGGGGAAGGGGGTGCAGACCATACGGTTGTCTTCCGGAATTTAAGGTAGCACATATAATGGGGGCAATGCATTGTGGCTTCCCCCCCTCCATTGAATGTTCAACTGGCTTCTGAGTTGGGTAGGTGGGATCAGGGGGATCCTAAGCAATATACATACCCCAATGTGCGGGGCACAGGGTGAGGTACCTTGGCTGTCGTCTTTAACAAAGTCAGGTTTGGCCAGCTGTAGAGGTGTAGTCACCGTAGCTCTTTGGCTGCATGTGGGACCAAGTGGCAAAGTATTTCCCCGTCTATGCGGGCATACGGGGTATCCAGGGGGGGGAGGGGTCCGAGCAGTCATTCTAACCACTGGGGGAGAACCGGGTCAACTGGGCTCGGGGAAGGCAACAAAAAACAATAAGAACGTCCATACCATGTTATGTCTTGCGACTAGGATTCGCGGGTGTCATCTCGGATATACGATCGGGCTCTGCCTCTGGGGCGTTGAGATCGTGCAGGCTGGTTAGGTCTGTTCCTGGACGGTCCTGCTCTTCCGGCGGGTTTCGGCAGTCTCATTAACCAATTTGGCACCTGAACCGGGTCTGTGTCTAAGAAGGCAAAAAATGCAGGGAGATCTTCAGGTGAGCGCAGGGTGAAGGATGAGCGTTCCGAGCGGAAAGTCACCGCCAGGGGGTATCCCCAGCGGTATGTACAGCCTTTTTGTCTGGCCACTTCAAGAGCCGGTCTCAGGATCGCTCGGCGCTGCAGGGTAGCCCTAGATAGATCCGAAAGGACTTGAATATGCGCCCCATCGAATTCAATCTCACCGTGATCCCATGCCTTTCGGAGCAAAGTCTCCTTCAGAGTGTATCGGTGAAGCCGGCATAGGACATCACGTGGGCGTTCTGGATCTGTTGACTTAGGCCCCAGTGTGCGGTGTATCCGGTCGAACTCTATAGTGGGGGGTAAGTCCTCCATTAGGTTCCGGAGGATAGCTGTAACTGTGACGGACAGGTCCTCAGAGCCTGTAGCCTCTGGAATGCCCCTCAGCCGTAGGTTGTTGCGGCGGCTGCGGTCCTCCATTTCCTCCAATTGCAGTTGCATTTCTTGGGCCTCCTTCCTGGTAGTATCCTGGGCTCTCTCCAGCGTTTGCACTCTAGTGGACAATGATGAGATGAGGGATTCCCCAGAGGTGACCCGGTCGTCTATCAAGTGCAGTTCGGCCCTTACCTCCTGTTTAACCTTGCTGTGTGCCTCTTCAATCCGCATAATCAGGGATTCAATATCGGCCCTGGTCGGCAGTGCTTCTATGTCTGCGCGTGTCGGCAGGGCCCGTAGCATTACCCGTAGGTCTTCGTCCAGACTACCCTGTGACTGGTGGGATCCGGCCATCTCTGGCTGTAGTATAGCTGGCAGACCTGTAGGGAATACCTGGTCTGGTGTGGCCGTCAAAACAGGGGTAGCGTCGTCTGTCGCCGTGTATGCCGCACGTGGTGTGGAAGGTGTGGCGTCGGGAGAGGGTCGCTGTTCCCTGAAAAATCTTGAAATATCGGGTTGAGAGGTTGAGTTTCTGTTGCTGCGAGCTGCCGATCTAGTCCAGCACCTATTAGGGGTGTTCATGCCACAAGTTCTGTGCACAGTCCTCTATTAAAAGAACATTTGGGTCGGTTTGGGCCGGGAGCTCCCCTAAAGCATCTTTTCATCCGGCCATTACTAAGCCATGCGACTCGAGCATGCCGTGGACAGGGAGTCTATGTGTATCAGTAGCCCCCTCTTGCACTGCAGACACTCAGGCAGGGACACAGCAGAGATGATAATGGGCTGGCAGTGACAGTACAGAGAGAGCTCAAAGCCATATGACAGAGGCAGTAAACTGGAGGCCCCAGGCTCAGGCTAGTTCAGTCAGTCAGCGTCCGGCAGCACTCCCCGCTGTGGCAGGGTCCTAGATGGGTAGCCAGGCAGATGTCAGGGAATGAGCTGTGGCTCTGGACCTAGGCCGTACCGGCCGCGGAATGCTCCGGCGGGGCAGCAGCGCCAGGAAACACTGGGGATTTTTAGGCCTCACTAGGCCGCACCAGGCCGGCCGCCGTTGCGGCCTCCACGGATGTCCCCGGGACTCAGGAAAGGCACCGGATTACTGCCAATAGGTAGGTGAGTGGCCGGAGGGGACAGATGGAGGTCCCTTACCTCTCCAAGATGCAGGATCTCAGTTTCCCTGTGAGGCCTCGGGTCGGCAAGATGGCGGCGGCCGCGGGTGTCTGGGGGCCTCAATTGTCCACATCCATGGACTTAGTTTGCCGGAATATCAGCTCAAAACACAGTAGTAGGCTGATCTGCTGATGTTGTTATGTTTCTGTGCTTTATTTTTCTGTTTTCCTGCCCGGATGGCTACAGATTGCTCTCTAGTACCTGGAGCTTCCTGCAGAGACGTCCACCTCGGCTCGCACCAGCCCAATGTCAATCTTAAGGGAATAATCTATACAGGCTGTATTCTCCTAAACGAAAACAAACCTATATGCCAGAAGCCCTAGATTTTAAAGATTGGGTAAAAACTAGAAACTAATATAAATTAGATATGGGATTGCCAATATTTAAGGATGCAATCCAAAAAAGGAGAGACACTCAGATCGGGCTCCATCTTGTGGCTGAATGCCAGAATACATATCTCACTAATCCATAACTGAAATATATGGGGAGAGAAACTCTAATATGATCCCAATAGACTATTTGAGACTTCATAAGGGCCATACCCAGAATTTACATTCATGTTGGAGATATATGCTAAATCCAGTATATGGACCCCTCATAGTCAGACTGGCGTCATGCGACCCTCAATTAGGACCTTGGGAAGAGTGTAGTAAGTCTAAAATAGGCACACTTGCCATTGTGACTAAACCGAGATAGACTTACATCAATAAAAATGAGAAAGAATAAAAATTAAAAGATAATGCGAACATACTAAAAATGGTAGACCGAGGAAATATGAAAAATCATAGACCTCATTCCTACGAGTAGGAAAAGACAGGTATTTAGATTAAAAAAATCCGCCATTTGGGGACACCACCTTACATTCTGATGTCCAAAAAATATCCATCAACCACAACGTTCCTAAACTTACACCCGATGGGCCAAATAAGACTGTATTAGAATTAATTCAACTTCGGATGTTTGAAAATTGTTTGGGGAAAAAGTTAACAGGACGTCAAGAATTATCAATAAATGCGTTGACGTCGGTGTCAACGTTTAGCCCAAACGGGGTATAACTTTTAATTTTGTATATCCAGGACATTTCTAATCTAGAAATGCCCCGGACTAGAGAGCCACCCCTCCATTGGGGAACATACTTATCAATCCCCAAGAAAATTGTTTTGGAGGGGTCCTTCCCATGTACTTCCAAGTAGTGTCTGGATACCGGGTGTTTGGGAAACCCACCAAGAATGTTGGTGACGTGTTCGTTTAGTCTCACCTTCAGGGGGCGCTTAGTCCTGCCTACATACTGAAGCCCACATGGGCATTGGAGTAGGTATACGACCCTCTCAGTCGAGCAGGTGATAAACGGCTTTATCTCAAACTCAGCTCCAGTGTTAGTGGAGGTGAATCTGTGAGTCCGCCTGTGAGTACACCCACTGAGGGAGCAAATCCTACACCGCCTACACTGATAGAATCCTGTCAGATTGCTGAAAAAATTGTGAGTATTAACCACCGGCGGATCAAGGACATTAGGAGATATTCTAGTTTTTAACGAGGGAACACCCCTATAGACAATCTGTGGTTTTGATGGAAGGACTGTACTAAGGGTTAGATCACTGGTGAGAACGTGCCAGTGTTTCTTGATCAACTTCCCTATACTTCTATGTTGGGTAGAAAAGGTTGTAATGAAGGGAACCCTAGACACATCATTAACCACCCTGGTTTTTTCTTTGAGAAGGTCAACCCTATCTCTAAGGGAGACCTCCTCTAGTACTGCTTGGAGCGATGGTAATGTGTACCCCTTCTCCAAAAAACGTTTGGTGAGGATCCCGGCTTGGTTATGAAACTCCATAGGGTCGGAACAATTCCTCTTCAGACGTAGATATTGACTTTTGGGCACTGACTTAAGCCAGGCCTCATGATGGCAACTCCCCATAGGGATATAGGAGTTCCGATCTGTGTCCTTGAAATGAGTAGCAGTAGTAAATACTCCATCCAGGACTCCTATTCTCAAATCTAGAAAGGAGATGGCAGTCTGACTAGCCTCATAATTGAGGACAATGCCCCTCTGATTGGCATTAAGACCTACAAGGAAGAGGTCCAAATCCTCCCTACTGCCATCCCATAGGAGGAGGATGTCGTCAATATACCTAGCCCACAGGACTACCTGTGGACATTGTTGGGCATAGACGACATCCTCCTCCCATAGGGCCATAAACAGGTTCGCCAAACTAGGGGCGTACTTAGCCCCCATAGCGACTCCCCTGTCTTGTCTGAAAAAACGTCCCCCAAACCAAAAATAGCTGCGAGATGCAGCAAATTTGAGCAACTGTAAAATGAAAAAAATTTGCTCGTCAAAAAGCCCAGAATCCCGCCTAAGAAAGTATTCAACGGCTGTCAGCCCCAAATCATGTGGTATGATGGTATATAGGGAGGTGACATCGGCTGTCACCAACCATAGACCAGGAAAAGGGGTGATATTATCCAACAGATTGATGATGGAACGGGAATCCTTAACATAAGAGGGCATAATTTTCACCAAGGGTTGAAGAAAATAATCAATATACCTACCCACCCGGGACGTCACAGAGTCAATACCACTGACAATCGGGCGTCCCGGGGGGCAGGTGGGGTGTTTATGTATCTTGGGTAGGTAGTAGATGGTGGGAGTTCGAGGTGCCTTAGGCACCAAATAAAGAGCCTCCTTCTTATTGAGAATCCCACCATCTACTCCACCCTGGACCAGAGTCTTCAATTCAGAAAGATACAATGATTTGGGGTCAGATCGAAGAGATGTATACGTGTCGGAATCACCCAAAATCCTGTACATCTCATCTAAGTAGTCCTTTTTATCTAATATAATAATACCTCCCCCCTTATCGGCAGGTCTACCATTTTTAGTATGTTCGCATTATCTTTTAATTTTTATTCTTTCTTATTTTTATTGATGTAAGTCTATCTCGGTTTAGTCACAATGGCAAGTGTGCCTATTTTAGACTTACTACACTTTTCCCAAGGTCCTAATTGAGGGTCGCATGACCCCAGTCTGACTATGAGGGGTCCATATACTGGATTTAGCATATATCTCCAACATGAATGTAAATTCTGGGTATGGCCCTTATGAAGTCTCAAATAGTCTATTGGGATCATATTAGAGTTTCTCTCCCCATATATTTCAGTTATGGATTAGTGAGATATGTATTCTGGCATTCAGCCACAAGATGGAGCCCGATCTGAGTGTCTCTCCTTTTTTGGATTGCATCCTTAAATATTGGCAATCCCATATCTAATTTATATTAGTTTCTAGTTTTTACCCAATCTTTAAAATCTAGGGCTTCTGGCATATAGGTTTGTTTTCGTTTAGGAGAATACAGCCTGTATAGATTATTCCCTTAAGATTGACATTGGATATATCCAGTGGCATTTATTACGTCTACATGTAAGTAGGATTTTTTTATTTAATAAAAAATTTTTTATTGTGGTATCACACCATGGGAGCATCCCTTTCTTTCATATTTTTGCATACTGGGTGCTAAGAGATCTTGGATCCGGTGCTATTGGAGACTGTTTATACCACCATTGGCCCCAAGGAGGAACAGGATTCGATTATCCGTCCCTGGCTGACCCTATATGAGGAGATCTGAGTTGGTGCCAGTACTGATGGTTTAAAGTTGTCCCGATTACATCATATGGGCTTATTTGAGCTTGCCCTCTGGTAAGCGCATTTTATTTACGGTGGTGGATCACGGTGTTCCTGGTTTTCACAGTCACTGGATTTTTTGAGTTTTACCTTGTCACTCATATGAACACTGGGTTAATTTATATCACCGGACTTTTGTGCATAATTATTTTGTTTTTTGTTCAAACCCCCCCTTCTTTTGGGTTTGTATTAATTTCAAACCACATAATATTTTAATTTGAGTCACTAGCGCGGCTTTTTGTTATATTCTGTCTATTTATTGTGTATATCACGCAATTTTTTAGCTGCTGCTCACATTTTTTTCATTTTTTTCACTTAATTTCACTGTTATTCAATTGATTCATATCATCAATCACTAGGATTTTTTTAGCTATTGATTAGCGCGGTGTTTACTTCCTTTTTTTCACTTGTTATTCTGATATACCTACACTGCTGCTGTCGTTTGTTATTTATCAGAGAATTAATGGTATTCTGATTTATTTACCTCATTTTTAGGTTAATTGCTTCACTTATTGTCATTTGGTTCACTATACACTGTCATTATGGATGTGTTTGATTATAGAGCCACCAGAGTGGTTAATGTTGAGGGTGTGTTTGAGAAATATAAAGATGAAGAGGGCGATTTAAGTGGTCTCTTCATGCGGTTAAAAAATTTGACAATATCTGAAATGCATACCCAATGGGATATTGCATATCTAGAAACTTATGTTAGGAATAACATAGTACCTAGAAGTCTTAGATGGGAGATCAACCCACAAAAAGGGGATGTAGAATTAGAGGACTGGTTTAAATATTTTAACACAGCTGGGGTCAATTTCCTTAAATTTTTGATTGAGAGGAAATCATCCAAACTGACCAGACTGGATGAGGAGATTAAGATAATCAAAGAGAAACTTAATCCCCTCAAAGATGAGAATGACTATAAAGAGAGGTCTGCCACACTCCTTAAAATTCTTGAAAAAGAAGATAGGGAGCAAAAAATTAAGAAAAAGAAAAAATTCAATAGAGACCTGACCGACTATCAGGGTGGTATTGTTTTTGAGTGGCAAAAAAAACTATTAATGGAGCAAGCCAATAGTGGGAATGCAGATATGGCAGATGGGGTGGTGACTACCGTATCAGCGCCCATTGCTCCATACCTTGCACCCAATAAACCCAATAAGGCTGCTGCTAAGCCCTTAGGTCCTGCATATCGGCCCAATCAGGGCGCCTATCAGTCTCCCAATAGACAAGGGCATTTTGGTAGGAACTTTCCACCTAATAACCAATTTCCACCATCTGCAAGAAGACCTCGTGGATCTAGTTTTAACAATAGGGGACCTAGAGGGCGTGCTAATAACAACTATGGAGATGGTTTCCCCCCCATCATCCAATAGCAGACCCTTAGGACCACCTAATTACTATCCCTTAGGAGGGGGAGGCTCGTTTCCACCAAACTTCGGACCTAATTACGGGGCCAACCCCTATGGCAACTATGGGATGAACCCCAATTTTAGGATGGACCCCTATTTACCACCACCCGGGACTTTCCATCACTTTGACACCACAGGGGGTTATGATCCTAGAAGTGAATTTGGACAGAATTTGCATGCTCAGAATAACCTCTATCCCCCATTAGAGTGTGACAGATCCCCTGGTGAATACGAGGGGAATGACGGTGCAGGGTTGCCTAACTCTACCCAACATTTAAGTTTAGGGCCACCCAACCAACATTGGGGTTTTCTGAGACCGAATCAGGGCCTAAAAAGGCCTATGGATCGAAAAGAGGAACCAGAGGGGGGAGGAGACATCGAACTAAAAAGGAAAAGGCCCTCCTAGATGATGGTATTTTTAATTTGAGTTCCGTCTCTCTAAGTGATTCGGAGAAATTAGTCTTAAGTAAGGGTTTAAAATTTGCCCCTCCGCGGGGACTCAATAAATTCCAAACGTACATGGACGTACATAAATTTGTACGCAAGATTAGCATTAAAAGACATATGGCTAATAACCCTATTGGTGTGAATAGTGATGTGACCACGAGCTTTCGGCATTCAGGGTTATCTAACGCCTCACTTTTCAACCCACCTGGGGCTGTAGCACCAGCGGTCAAGGTTTTTAGAGATCTGGTGTTGTCCGAATTGGAACAAATCCCCATCAAAAGGGTTAAAACCAATAGGGACATCACGAACGGTATAAACTCTTTGTGCCAAAATAAAGATCTTATAATAAGGCCTGCCGATAAGGGGGGAGGTATTATTATATTAGATAAAAAGGACTACTTAGATGAGATGTACAGGATTTTGGGTGATTCCGACACGTATACATCTCTTCGATCTGACCCCAAATCATTGTATCTTTCTGAATTGAAGACTCTGGTCCAGGGTGGAGTAGATGGTGGGATTCTCAATAAGAAGGAGGCTCTTTATTTGGTGCCTAAGGCACCTCGAACTCCCACCATCTACTACCTACCCAAGATACATAAACACCCCACCTGCCCCCCGGGACGCCCGATTGTCAGTGGTATTGACTCTGTGACGTCCCGGATAGGGTAGGTATATTGATTATTTTCTTCAACCCTTGGTGAAAATTATGCCCTCTTATGTTAAGGATTCCCGTTCCATCATCAATCTGTTGGATAATATCACCCCTTCTCCTGGTCTATGGTTGGTGACAGCCGATGTCACCTCCCTATATACCATCATACCACATGATTTGGGGCTGACAGCCGTTGAATACTTTCTTAGGCGGGATTCTGGGCTTTTTGACGAGCAAATTTTTTTCATTTTACAGTTGCTCAAATTTGCTGCATCTCGCAGCTATTTTTGGTTTGGGGGACGTTTTTTCAGACAAGACAGGGGAGTCGCTATGGGGGCTAAGTATGCCCCTAGTTTGGCGAACCTGTTTATGGCCCTATGGGAGGAGGATGTCGTCTATGCCCAACAATGTCCACAGGTAGTCCTGTGGGCTAGGTATATTGACGACATCCTCCTCCTATGGGATGGCAGTAGGGAGGATTTGGACCTCTTCCTTGTAGGTCTTAATGCCAATCAGAGGGGCATTGTCCTCAATTATGAGGCTAGTCAGACTGCCATCTCCTTTCTAGATTTGAGAATAAGAGTCCTGGATGGAGTATTTACTACTGCTACTCATTTCAAGGACACAGATCGGAACTCCTATATCCCTATGGGGAGTTGCCATCATGAGGCCTGGCTTAAGTCAGTGCCCAAAAGTCAATATCTACGTCTGAAGAGGAATTGTTCCGACCCTATGGAGTTTCATAACCAAGCCGGGATCCTCACCAGACGTTTTTTGGAGAAGGGGTACACATTACCATCGCTCCAAGCAGTACTAGAGGAGGTCTCCCTTAGAGATAGGGTTGACCTTCTCAAAGAAAAAAACAGGGTGGTTAATGATGTGTCTAGGGTTCCCTTCATTACAACCTTTTCTACCCAACATAGAAGTATAGGGAAGTTGATCAAGAAACACTGGCACGTTCTCACCAGTGATCTAACCCTTAGTACAGTCCTTCCATCAAAACCACAGATTGTCTATAGGGGTGTTCCCTCGTTAAAAACTAGAATATCTCCTAATGTCCTTGATCCGCCGGTGGTTAATACTCACAATTTTTTCAGCAATCTGACAGGATTCTATCAGTGTAGGCGGTGTAGGATTTGCTCCCTCAGTGGGTGTACTCACAGGCGGACTCACAGATTCACCTCCACTAACACTGGAGCTGAGTTTGAGATAAAGCCGTTTATCACCTGCTCGACTGAGAGGGTCGTATACCTACTCCAATGCCCATGTGGGCTTCAGTATGTAGGCAGGACTAAGCGCCCCCTGAAGGTGAGACTAAACGAACACGTCACCAACATTCTTGGTGGGTTTCCCAAACACCCGGTATCCAGACACTACTTGGAAGTACATGGGAAGGACCCCTCCAAAACAATTTTCTTGGGGATTGATAAGTATGTTCCCCAATGGAGGGGTGGCTCTCTAGTCCGGGGCATTTCTAGATTAGAAATGTCCTGGATATACAAAATTAAAAGTTATACCCCGTTTGGGCTAAACGTTGACACCGACGTCAATGCATTTATTGATAATTCTTGACGTCCTGTTAACTTTTTCCCCAAACAATTTTCAAACATCCGAAGTTGAATTAATTCTAATACAGTCTTATTTGGCCCATCGGGTGTAAGTTTAGGAACGTTGTGGTTGATGGATATTTTTTGGACATCAGAATGTAAGGTGGTGTCCCCAAATGGCGGATTTTTTTAATCTAAATACCCGTCTTTTCCTACTCGTAGGAATGAGGTCTATGATTTTTCATATTTCCTCGGTCTACCATTTTTAGTATGTTCGCATTATCTTTTAATTTTTATTCTTTTTTATTTTTATTGATGTAAGTCTATCTCGGTTTAGTCACAATGGCAAGTGTGCCTATTTTAGACTTACTACACTTTTCCCAAGGTCCTAATTGAGGGTTGCATGACCCCAGTCTGACTATGAGGGGTCCATATACTGGATTTAGCATATATCTCCAACATGAATGTAAATTCTGGGTATGGCCCTTATGAAGTCTCAAATAGTCTATTGGGATCATATTAGAGTTTCTCTCCCCATATATTTCAGTTATGGATTAGTGAGATATGTATTCTGGCATTCAGCCACAAGATGGAGCCCGATCTGAGTGTCTCTCCTTTTTTGGATTGCATCCTTAAATATTGGCAATCCCATATCTAATTTATATTAGTTTCTAGTTTTTACCCAATCTTTAAAATCTAGGGCTTCTGGCATATAGGTTTGTTTTCGTTTAGGAGAATACAGCCTGTATAGATTATTCCCTTAAGATTGACATTGGATATATCCAGTGGCATTGAATTTACCCAATTTATATTAGGTTCTTAGTTTTTAAAAAAATTTCTTACATTTTTCTTGGTATACTAGTTTATTCTCCGTTTAGGAGAATGTAACTCATTACATGCAACTCACATAAGAGCGACATTGGAGATATCCGATGCCGTGGTCACTATCTATTGTGAAGTTTTTTCACCTTATCCGCCATAGGGGGTCACACCAGGGCGTGATTGCTTGTTTACTATTTAAGTCGCGATGAGTCAGTGCGTCGCCCGTTCCCCAGAAGACGTCATTGGACGAAACGGACGTAGGGAGGCTGACGCACTGACGTCATCACGTTCCGCGCTGTGAGCGGGTGTACGAGTTGCCGGCCGGCACACACACTTTTACCTTGTTTACCTGCTTATTTTCTTACGTCTACATGTAAGTAGGATTGGTTTTATTTAATAAATTTTTTTTTATTGTGGTATCACACCATGGGAGCATCCCTTTCTTTCATATTTTTGCATACTGGGTGCTAAGAGATCTTGGATCCGGTGCTATTGGAGACTGTTTATACCACCATTGGCCCCAAGGAGGAACAGGAATCTATCCGTCCCTGGCTGACCCTATATGAGGAGATCTGAGTTGGTGCCAGTACTGATGGTTTAAAGTTGTCCCGATTACATCATATGGGCTTATTTGAGCTTGCCCTCTGGTAAGCGCACTTTATTTACGGTGGTGGATCACGGTGTTCCTGGTTTTCACAGTCACTGGATTTTTTGAGTTTTACCTTGTCACTCATATGAACACTGGGTTAATTTATATCACCGGACTTTTGTGCATAATTATTTTGTTTTTTGTTCAAACCCCCCCTTCTTTTGGATTTGTATTAATTTCAAACCACATAATATTTTAATTTGAGTCACTAGCGCGGCTTTTTGTTATATTCAGAGATCATCAGAGCCCTTTTGTTTCCAGACGATGCTTTGGCCCAACTTCCCAATGCAAATGCAGTAAGCCGGCTGCATGAGATGCATTTTCAACATGTCCTCTCTGGTGTCCCTACCTAAAGAAACTCCCAAAGAACATGTCGTGTCTGTAGAAAGCACGGATATAGGCATGACACCCGCTGTTATTGTCCCTCCTGTCCTGACCAACCTGGTCTTTGCATTGGTGACGGTTTCGAAAGCTACCACACACTAGTTGAATATTAGCGTAGGGTACAGCACCACACAGTCCTAGGCACATGTACACAGGGTCTCGGGGTCTCGAAAGATGTGATGGCCATCACATTGTGAGAGACCCTACTCTGCAACGATCAGTTTACATTTTTTTTTACAGTTTTTATAAAAGTGAAAAAAAACACACACACACAAAAACAATAAAAAAGCCAAAAATAGCTGTGGTTGTATTTTTCTTCTCTCTCTCTCTCTATTGTTCTCTCTCTTATGTTCGCTCTGTACTGTCCACTCTACTGTTCGCTCACTATTGTTCTATATCTATAGTTCTCGCTCTGTTTTATTTTTACTATGTTTTATTGTATTTGCTTTGCAGGTATGGTATGTTATAATGTAATGTTTGTTTTATTGTTAACCATCATTTGCTTAGCAGGTATGCCATTCAGCTGCAGCACAGGTTTATTTATCTTGACAGCAACAGCGTTTGCTCCCACGATACATAAAGCCGTTACTCCAGCACTGTCGGAGGTGATTTCAGGGGTGGGAGAGAGAAGGGGGCTGATAGGGAGGAGGGGTGGGAGTGAGAAGGGGGCTGAGAGGGAGGAGGGGTGAGAGAGAAAGGTGGTAACAGAGGGGGTGGCCTGACAGAGAGGGGGGGGGAGTAGCAGACAGGGGGGGTAGCAGCTGACAGAGGGGGGGGGTAGCTGACAGAGGGGGGGGTGTAGCTGACAGAGGGAGGGGGGTGTAGCTGACAGAGGGAGAGAGAAGGGGGGTGTGAAATGGAGGAGGGTGAGAGAGAAAGATGGTAAGAAAGGGGGTGGCCTGACAGAGGGGGGAGTAGCTGACAGAGGGGGGTAACTGACAGAGGGAGGGTAACTGACAGAGGGAGGGTAACTGACAGAGGAAGGGTAACTGACAGAGGGAGGGGAGCTGACAGGGGAGGGTAACTGACAGAGGGGGATAACTGGCAGGGGGGGGGGGGTAACTGACAGGGGGAGGGTAACTGACAGAGGGGGGGTAACTGACAGAGGGGATAGCTGACAGGGGAGGGGAGCTGACAGAGGGGGAGTGGCTTACAGAGTAGGGACTGGCTGACAGAGGGGGCTGGGAGTGCAGAGGGGAACGATACCTCAGTGAGGACTCCAGCTCCAGGGGACACAGTAGAGCACACGACAGGCAAGGAGGCGGGACTGCGGGCAACCGCGATCACCTACAGTCAAGCCCCGCCTCCACATGTGACCAATCGTGTCCGCCGCCCGCACGTGACCTATTTAGCCAATCACAGGCTGAATAGGTACGCCTGCTGCCCATCGCTGAGCTCGGCTCGGAGGCGGAGCGCACACGCAGTAATATATGTTTAACAGTGATGACGGGCGCGGGATTCGGGATGCTGAACTGCTGCTGTTGGATTCAGTAGGAACTCATGTAATCCCAGCATGTTTCTGGAGAATAGGATGTCCTACCCTGATCGGAATGTAGCCAGTTAAACAACATAGGTTACAATGCTGATTCTAATCTGTCTATCTAATTGACTGACTTGAGGCAAGCACTCGAACCCAAGGTTTGGCCCCAGTCGGATGAATTGCAATCCATGGACAAACGCTGTCCCTAGTGGACAATTCAGCATACTTCCTGAAGAATGCGACGTGTAAAGGATTATCTCTTGGACATGTCTATTGGATGCAAAGCAAATGGGATTGGCGGGGGGGGGGGGGGAGTTTTTAATGAGTGAGCTTGGTAAAAGGAATTCGCAGAGAGCTCTTCTCTCTGTTTTCATTCTGTCTGTCTGCTGGAAGGCATGTCTTGAGAAGGTCTCTCTGCTGAGCGGCCATCTTTGAGGCCTACGTTGAATGATGAGTTGAGGCCTAGCCATGCGGACATCTCTCCCATTCCATCTCAGCTGCCATGTGTGCTAAGTATACGATTGTATTGTATTGTGATTGTATGCTATGTAATATGCTATGTAATCTTGTAACTCCTAATAATGAGCTTATATAAGCTGTCTTATTTCCTTGGGAAATAAATGAGGTTTGATTGATCTTAAACCGTTTTTTTGGTTGCATAGTTAACTGGTATTATTGTGAAATTAACAGTGGCTTGCGCTCATAGTTTTAACAGACTGACTAATCTATAGAGACTAGACAAAGTTGATGCATAGAGATGAGATAATAGATAGACTGTAGTGGTATATCGTTTTCTACAATTATTATCGAATTCTACATTTGGCACCCCAGATCCCAAGATTTAAACGTGCAGAATATCGTTTTTTTTCTGCATTGGATTCACAAACCTAAGGCATTTTTCTTTGTTTCGAGTCTCGTTAACACAAATCCTCAAACATCCAGAACGGAAAATCATCTCTAGTGTGGTCAAGATTGGCGCTGTCTCGCGAATTCTGAAACCACGCTTGGATGGTCATGAAAATTCTGTGAAAGATCTCATCGGTGAAGCGGACGCGTAGAACCTGGTGAGAGCTGTGGCTGATATATGTATGTATGTTAAATGTTTGTGAGTTTGGCCGGTAACCAGTCACTGCGACTGGCGAGTAAAGGAATGATCACCCTTAGATTATATTATATAATCGGTAAATTAAAAAGAAAAGATAGTGGCGCGCAAAATTAAACTAAATATTTAAAAGACAAAGAACTGACAGATAATATGCATAAAAATGCCAATTAAAAGCTCCGGGTAAATAATTAAGCATACATATGATAAAAAATATCAAGCAATAGTGCGTAAAGTGATGTGATAAAAAACCAAATCATGTGATAAAAGCAATCCTGGTTAAAAATGCATCATAAAAGTCGCATGGTGTGACTGGATAAAATAACAGTGCATTGTGTGTATAAAATCAGTGATGTGATATAGAAAACGTGATCCTTAAAAGCATATAATGTGCATCCAATAAATAGTGAGAAGGGAGTGATCCAAACGGATAAAATCAATATATCATATGAGTGATATAGGGACTTGAATAATATAAAGTGCAGCAGGACAAAGGAGACTGAGGAATCTCAAATGCCAAGGTGGAGAATATATAATAGTATCAGATCCGTGCCAACTAAGTCGTAATGGCAGACTGAAGTGAAAGAATAAATACAAATGCTAGAGTTGTGAATGGCGATTAAAAAATCTAGCAACAACTCTAGCTTTTGAATTTATTCTTTCACTTCAGTCTGCCATTACGACTTAGTTGGCACGGATCTGATACTATTATATATTCTCCACCTTGGCATTTGAGATTCCTCAGTCTCCTTTGTCCTGCTGCACTTTATATTATTCAAGTCCCTATATCACTCATATGATATATTGATTTTATCCGTTTGGATCACTCCCTTCTCACTATTTATTGGATGCACATTATATGCTTTTAAGGATCACGTTTTCTATATCACATCACTGATTTTATACACACTTGGATGCACTGTTATTTTATCCAGTCACACCATGCGACTTTTATGATGCATTTTTAACCAGGATTGCTTTTATCACATGATTTGGTTTTTTATCACATCACTTTACGCACTATTGCTTGATATTTTTTATCATATGTATGCTTAATTATTTACCCGGAGCTTTTAATTGGAATTTTTATGCATATTATCTATCAGTTCTTTGTCTTTTAAATATTTAGTTTAATTTTGCGCGCCACTATCTTTTCTTTTTTATTCCACTTGGGTTCAGACATTTCCTCTAAGTGTGCGCAGCATTCCTTTAGTTATTGTTCGGTGTGTTGGCGCAGGATTAACTTTCTCTAACTTATAATCGGTAAATTGACAGGACAAACCACACAGCACTGAGGAAAAAGTGGGAATATATATTTTTATTTTAAGTTTTTTATATTTTTTTTGTTTTTTTTAATTATTTTTTCCCCCACGTGAGTGTGAAATAGCCCTCTGTTCCAATAGGAGTTCAATGTGGCCTGCAATTTAAGAGAGGACAGCATTAAAGTGTGCTCTCTGGAAGAAATTCGGAGTTAAACGGATTTTTATATATATATTTTTTTTGTTTGTTGTAGGCTTTTGTGGGACTACAAGCTAGCTTGCAAGCGAAACCTTTGAATAGCCTTATCTGTTTATCTGTATTGCATTGTAACCAAAAACAGGTTTCACAGCTCCAGTGTAGAGGGCTTGCTAATTAGCATATCAATGGAAGCCATGGAACTGTTCATGGCTAAACATGGGGCTATTAGATTTCAATCTACACAAGAAAGTGGGTTGACACAACAATTTAATGAGCTTTTGACACAATGTAATACACATAACAATCTTATAAGTAATAAATCAAAAAAAGGCAGGAAACAGAGGTTAGCAAATTTGATAGGCATGCTTCTTAGAATGAAGCATATTTCTGAGCAGAAGGAATTAGAATGGATAGATGAAAGAAAGCAATTCATGCAGCAGCTACAAAATATAACAAAAGATATATTAATTAGGGTTGAAAATGCAGATGCACAAGCGCGTAGGCAGATTGAACAATTAGTAACGGAAAAAGGCGAATTGGAACAGAGATTACATGAATTAGGGAAAAGGTGTGAGCTAAGAGAAGGTTGCATCGCCTATTTGAATAGAAGGGAGGCTGAAAATTTGCAGGTTATCACACTGCTTAAGGAGGAATTACAGGATGCACAGGCAGCCATAATGGATTTATCCTCCAAACATACAATAGCCGAAGATGCAATGGTGGAGGTACCCTCCGCACATGCTCAGTGTGCAAAAATACAAGTGGAACATGAGGAAAACCCGTATACTATTGTTGCTGCAAATCATATTACTATGATGGGAATCGATGTTGGAGACGTAAATACAAACGTGATAACTGCGCTTGAAATTGATTCAGGAGTTGAAATGGAAACTTCTGATGACTCCTCAGACGATGAAAGTGTAAAGTCTGTTCATTCCAATCACAGTAATATTATCCAGCAATGTGAATTTCCAGCACAAGATGTTAAAAAAAGGGCCTATGCAGGGAAACCAGAGCTAAAATGTTGTTTGTGTAAAAGGGGAGGTCACATCGCAAAGTATTGTTGGGCGAATAACGATATAAAAAAAAGATCATACCTGAAAACGACCCCAAGGCAGTATGAATGTTATTCGGCCAGGTGGGGTAGCAATCCAAAGCATGGAGCCCATAGTAAGCAAACCCAGTTCCCCGTTAAGACCCAATTACGGAGTCTACAAACTGAAAAGCAATATGTAGGACAGTTGCATAAAATCAAAATGGAGGTAGCCGCATGGTTATTCAAACATAGCACTGGGGGAAGCAATGCTAGCAGCACTTAGTCAGCTGCAAGTATGTTAAAAATACTCTGATCAAAGTTTCCTTTATATGAATAAGGTTTGATGTGAGTTTCAGATTTGGAATAAGATAGAGGACCTTGATATATAGTTTTATTATTTTCAAGGATGAGCCTCTGAATTGAATAACTCCTGTTATGATTACTTTTTTTTTCTTCTTCCTCTTAGTTTAAGTATTTTTGTAATTTTTTTTATAAGGTTTAATATTTTATTAATCTTTATGAATTTTTTATTCATTTTTTTCATTTTCTTTATTATTAATTTTTTTAATTTTTTTTTTTTAAATTTTTTTTATTTTTTATTTTTTTTCTATTATTATGAATTATTTTTTCATATTTTTTGTTGTTTTTTTTTATTTATTTTTTTTAGTTTTTTAATGTTTGTTTTTTTTTTTTTTTAGTTTAGTTGTTTATACTACAACTCTGGCTTGTAGGTGTTCCCCTAGCAGTACAATTAATGGGAAGAGGCTTGGGGCACTTAAAGTCAATTGTCATGATAATTGTGTTTAATCATTGTCTTTGTGTTCCTTTTCCAGAAAACAGGGAAGAGAACAGGTTTGGATACTAAACATTTGTGTTTTGTTTGCAGGTCCGTCAAAGTGAGACCAACACGGGGGTTAGGTTATTGTAAATGCATAATCGATTATCACATGGTACCATGAGCTCATTAATTAGTAATTGTTTGCAAACAATGAAAACATTTAAACAATAATCTGACATTAATGGACCAAAGAGTTACAAATGAGGTAGCAAATGTTGTGATGAAGTTACAAATGTTTTGTTTGTGTTGTTTTTCCCATTAACTTATTGTCTTTCAGATAAAAAAAAACATGTACTCTTCTCAGGAGAAAATCCATGGATGTCTTTAATTAAAAGTTGAGTGTTTGTCATTGTTGTATGGTGGTTGTCTTGTCATGTTGTTCTTGGATGATAATGGGCAGACTTTAAATATTTTTTTTTTTTATTTTTTTTTTTTGGAATAAAAAAAAAAAAAAAAAAAAAACATTTTTTTTTGTTTTTGGGTATTGGCTTAGTCAGCTATTTTATTGTTGTTTTGTTCAGGTGTAAAAAGCTCAAAAAGGTTTAGGCTTTGTCCACCTGAAAGGGGATTAGTGCATACATCTTAAAGATAAAGATAAATGCATTGTTTTTTTTTAGTGTTTTAATTTTAGAATTTTTGAGAAACAACATTGACGTCTGTTTTGAATGTTTTGACCATACCATGGGGATCCATTTTAGAGTGGGTTCTGCCTAAAGAGGTCATGGTTGTTTTTGATAGTTTGGTCAAAATTGCAGAAGCCAGGAATACTAAGTTCCTGGGTTCCAAGGAGGGAAATAGGAGTAAATATAGTAAGCGAGCAGATATTATGGATAAGAATTTGATTCTGCTCTTGTTTTTCAATTCCAGAATCCTGGTGGAGCGAGATTGGAAAGGTTCTGGAAAATGGATGACAGATGATCATCTGGTTGGCAGTTTGTCTGTGCCATACCACGCCCCAAATTTATTCCACTAAATATCAGGAGAGACGGGACAAACAAAAAGATTCACTTTAACATTTTTTCTTTTCCTATGGACGATCTGGTGCTGAATCTGAAAGACTGTGCCTATCAATAAGACTTGAAACATTTTTTTTTGCTGGACTCTCTCCTGATGAATGCAAACGTGTTATTAATATACGTACAATGGGTTGGAGGTTGGGGGAAGGAATATAACACATCCAATCCATCAGAACATGAAAATGTAAAATATATATGTTTTTTTTTGTTGGAGGGAGGAGTTGAAATAAGAAAAGTTGTGTAATGTATGACATGTATTGACGTAACGGAATTTATATGGTGCAGGTACCCAGGAGGCGGGCACTTATGCATAATAAGGTGTCTGTTGGCCAGACTAGAGGGTGCCAGGTGACACATCAATGGGGTGAACATTTCCTTGTATGGGGGAGATACGCCTGGTTGAGGTCTCACCTGAGAAGTTGAAACCTGCACAGGGAATGCCAGTGTATACACACAGGAGCATGCTCCGATAGATAAAGGGAACAAACGCTGACTACCAGAGTACAGTATGCCTTCACCACATGGCGCTGCAACATCTCACAGTGGTCGATAAAACCTATTACCCTATATTTGCTGAGAACACGCTGAATCAAGTGCGGTCATTGTAGAAGTGACTTACTCCCAGAGAGGTGCGGACACAGAATAAGGTGCATGCAGGATGCTTATCTCTGAGGAGTAACCACAAGAGGAGGCATGTATTCAGCACTATATTGGGGGGAATAGGCGCTGGGAGGGGTGTTGTTAGTGGAGTAGACATCGGTATCCTGAGAAACAAGCTCTCAGCCATAGCTATGAGCAGGACATTGTTACTCAGAGAGATTGGTGGCATCCTTAATAACATTCACAAAATACCCAGGGTAAATTAGCTCCAGATTTGGTGAACCATGTTGAGAGGTTGGTGGAGGGTGTGAGGGTACAGGATAGAAATCGGTCATGGGCTCTGGCGTACACGCAGTGGCGGGCGGAAGTGTCAACCAGCATCAAGCTGATTGGGCAATCTCTGTTTAAAGGGCAGTGGCCTGATGGGTTAGCATCACCGCTCAGTAAGACTCTGCCACAACACGTCGCTTACACTAATCCAAAATGGTGGTCGAATGCCTGGATGGGCTGTACCAGTTTGGATTGTGAAAGGTGTTAGGCTGTATGATCCCATATACAGAAGTGCGGACTTGGTCTGTATATTTGGTGGCATCAATGGGCTTACTGATTGGGGATTCTATCTTGTCGCATTTGAGGCTAAATCACCCACATGTGATCAGAGGAGATGGAAGCAGGTTGATACTTCCCTCGGTCGGAAACCTGACCATGATGTACTTTGTATGCCAGGTCAATACATCATGGTGGTGAACGTAGAAAGGTTGGGAAGTTATTTCAGGGATCATTCCTGGGGAGGAAGAACCTGGGTGTCATTTGGGACATAGACGAGTTTATTTCTTTGTCCTAAAGAATACCGATGTAACGCTAGTCATAAAACTGCAAGGTTCCTTGAACCTAACCATAGGTAGAGGTGCATGGTATACCCTGGGCATGGTCTCTGAAATCCAGGCACAGGGATGGAATTGTGTGTTTTTTTTTTGTCATTTTTGCAAATTTATATGTGTGGTTAGACTCTATATTAATATAGAAGGGTCTCCCATTTCTCTATGCAAGTTGAGGGACGAATTGACGGTAGGGTCTCTATGTACAAATTAGAGACCTTGCTGCCAAGTCAGAGCCCTGCAATACCGCTGTGAGCAAGCCTGCCTAATCCCGACCCATATGTACAGTAAAGGGTTATAGGGTTGGGAGCGGGGTGCATAAAGGGATGGGATACAGATATATGTATATAGTATGGTAAGAAGTTGATTTATATTATGGTATAGTGTGACCTATGCGTATTGTAGGTTAATAATATGGGTGAATAAGGCCCTCCTCGAGACTTATCTAAATAATAGATCAGTATTTGAAAGCTGTTTGATATGTTGCTCTGAATGTGTACTGGTGAATGGTGAATGAATGGACACCCCTTGCCTGTACTGCATCCGTCCTGAAGATACCGGAAAGGAGAAGATACCAAAGATACATACTGACATGGAAGCTGTCGCTGAAGAAGGATGTGTCACTCAGTGGCAAAGCGGCACGTGTTGGGAAGCATAACACGGTAAGACCACAATGGACTGTTCCATAGGAGCTGTTTCTGCACAGGTTGTAAAAATACAACACATTAAGACGTTTAAAGGACTGTTCTATAGGTACTGGTTCGGAAACACATGTTGGGGACAAAACAGTTATGGACGGTTCAATAGGAGCCGTGTCTGAAGAAGAGTGGTATGCGACTTTTAGTCGCAAAGCGGCGTATGTTGGATTCAGTAGGAACTCATGTAATCCCAGCATGTTTCTGGAGAATAGGATGTCCTACCCACGATCGGAATGTAGCCAGTTAAACAACATAGGTTACAATGCTGATTCTAATCTGTCTATCTAATTGACTTACTTGAGGCAAACGCTCGAACCCAAGGTTTAGCCCCAGTCGGATGAATTGCAATCCATGGACAAACGCTGTCCCTAGTGGACAATTCAGCATACTTCCTGAAGAATGCGACGTGTAAAGGATTATCTCTTGGACATGTCTATTGGATGCAAAGCAAATGGGATTGGCAAGGGGGGGAGTTTTGAATGAGTGAGCTTGGTAAAAGGAATTCGCAGAGAGCTCTTCTCTCTGTTTTCATTCTGTCTGTCTGCTGGAAGGCATGTCTTGAGAAGGTCTCTCTGCTGAGCGGCCATCTTTGAGGCCTACGTTGGATGATGAGTTGAGGCCTAGCCATGCGGACATCTCTCCCATTCCATCTCAGCTACCATGTGTGCTAAGTATACGATTGTATTGTATTGTGATTGTATGCTATGTAATATGCTATGTAATCTTGTAACTCCTAATAATGAGCTTATATAAGCTTTCTTATTTCCTTGGGAAATAAATGAGGTTTGATTGATCTTAAACCGTTTTTTTGGTTGCATAGTTAACTGGTATTATTGTGATATTAACAGTGGCTTGCGCTCATAGTTTTAACAGACTGACTAATCTATAGAGACTAGACAAAGTTGATGCATAGAGATGAGATAATAGATAGACTGTAGTGGTATATCGTTTTCTACAATTATTATCGAATTCTACAGCTGCTATATGCGCCGCCCCTGCACCACTGCCGCCCCGAGGCCTGGTCTCGGTGGCCTTGCGGGAAATCCGGCCCTGCAGGTATGCCATTCAGCTGCAGCACTTTTTTTTTATCTTGACAGCAACAGCGTTTGCTCCCACGATAAATAAAGCTGTGACTCCAGCGCTGTCAAAGGTTATTTCACCACCACAATTAAAAATAAAATGGTGCATATATGCCCATCATTAGAAGTGGGTGGATGAAGGGTGGTATTTTAATGGTGCGCATACCCACCAATCAATCTCTTTTTCCTGGCCTGCCCTCACGTCAGCACACAATGGGTTAACCCCTTCCTCCAGTCTCTCAGTACCACCTTCTCTTAGCTGATAAAAGGGAGCCCCTCCTCCCCAGCCCTTGTTCCTTTTTTTTGGTCGGACTCCAGACTACCATGCTCGTGGATTAGACTACACCCCCCTACCGAACCTACCCACCCAGGTTCAAGCCTCTCCTGGGATCGGAAGGTCCAGAACAATAAAGGTAGTTCCTTTTATCACACTGGACGCTCTATGTGCAGGAGCCATGCGGGCATACTAAGGCTTAAAGAGCTTACCATTTTAGGCTGTGGTGTTGCTGTAGTATTGTGCTTTCCTTTCCTGCTTCCTAGGGGCTGCGCCAGCCGCCTCCCCTGTGTTTTCTGTTGGTCGATGATGACCTCACAGGGGGGCGGGGCTGTAGGGCTGTAAAGCCTGGAGAGCCAGAAGCTCCAGTGCTGTTTGCCACAGCTAGTGAGGGAAGTGTACTGGTGAGTTTTCCTTCACAGAGGGGGAGGGGTGGCTGGGCTGTGTCAGTGTTTACTGAGCCATGATCACAAAATGCATTACACCATGTGTTTACAGCTTTTCAGATACCCTACAAATCTGCTGCCACCCTGAGTGACTCCTTATCCAGTATTAAGGTAAAGTTATTTCCTTTAACCACTTCCCGACCGGCCACTGCATATATACGTCAGCAGAATGGCACGGGCAGGCAAAATCACGTACCTGTACGTGATCGTGCATTTGCCTGCCCGTGGGTCGGGAGCGCGCCGCCAGAGGCACGCTCGCGACCCGGTCGGGAGCTCCGTGACCACGGCCACGGGACCAGCGGACTCGATCGCCGCTGGTATCCCGCGATCGGGTTACGGAGCTGAAGAACGGGGAGAGGTCTATGTAAACAAACCTCTCCCCGCGCTTCCTACACTGACTGTCAGTGATCGGCGGTTCCCTGTCATCGGGAACGCCGATCAATGACGTCAGACTTACAGCCACGCCCCCCCTACTGTAAAAAAAAACACAACACGTCACACTGACTCCTCCCCGCCCCCTAGTGGTTAACCCCTTCACTACAACTGTCATTTACATAGGAATCAGTGCTATTTAAATAGCAGTGATTGCTGTATAAATGACAAATGTCCCAAAAATTTGTCAAAAATGTCCGATGTGTCCGCCATAATGTCGCAGTCACAATAAAAATCGCTGATCGCCGCCATTACTAATAAAAAAAAAATATTAATAAAAATGCTATAAAACTATCCCCTATTTTGTAAACGCTATAACTTTTGCGCAAACTAATCAATAATCGCTTATTGCGATTTTTTTTATTTTTTTACCAAAAATATGTAGAAGAATACGTATCGGCCTAAACTGAGGAAAAAAAATGTTTTTTTAAATATTTTTTGGGGATATTTATTATAGCAAAAAGTAAAAAATATTGCATTTTTTTCAAAATTGTCGCTCTATTTTTGTTTATAGCGCAAAAAAATAAAAACCGCAGGGCGATCAAATACCACCAAAAGAAAGCTCTATTTGTGGGAAAAAAAGGACGCCAATTTTGTTTGGGAGCCACGTCGCACGACCGCGCAATTGTCAGTTAAAGCGACGCAGTGCCGAATCGCAAAAAGGGGCCTGGTCCTTTGGCTGCCAATTGGTCCGGGGCTGAAGTGGTTAAAGAGCCAGTAAAGAAAAAAAAAAAAAAAAGCGATAGAATAGGAACTTCTTTTTTCTTATTTCTATATCTTGTCTTTTGTTGCTGTAGTATGAGCTCACCACAGCCCCAAAATGCCCGAAGATCGTCGGAAAGGTAGGAGGGGTCTACGGGGGCCACAAAACAAAAGAGTGCAACACCAGTCTAATAAGGTGTTTTGTCTTTATAGGAGCAGAAGTCCTAAAAAAAGACAGTCGCGGAAGGAAAAGTCCCGCCACCGCTCAAAATCTCTGCATGCATCTTGGTCACGCACAGGACCATGGGCAATGGGCAGTCCACACCGCAAAAATGCTCAGACAGCTATGGCGGCAGAACCAAGTGCGACAAGAGGCCGTCCCGCTGAAGGCCTCTGCTGGGCTTGTTCAGCGCCATCCGCCCCTGAGAAGCTCTTGTGCGCAGAATGCATAAGAGATGTAGCCACAGATAGAGAAACTGAGGCACGTAGGATAAATGCCTCAGTTTCGACGAGTTTCGCCCCTCCTCCAGGGCGTCATCAAGGACATTGATGATGCCCTGGAGGAGGGGCGAAACGCGTCGACGCAATTTCCGGTCAGTAAGCCAGTGACGCTGCTTCCTGTTCTGTTTTGGAGCGCACGCCAAGCGCGCACCCGGAACTCGCTGATCCCTGTCTGCTCAATAGTGAGTTACTATTGTACAGTGTTCCACAGGTCTATCTCGGCGATACTACACATGTTGTTTTATTTCTTTCCTTTCCACGGCTTTGATATTTATCTGGAGTCCCTGCTGATCCACCCCGAGTTTCAATAGGATCTTTTACATCATCCACTTCACCGTCCTGAAAATACTTTTTAAGACCCTAGGACTGCAAAGCCGTGGGTCATTTCGTTTTGGTAAGTGGGGTTTCAAAAGGGGACCATCGTCCAAATGACCACCTGCAATTTATGACTTCAATCATTTTAATAGTCTAATTAGTTCTGTCCATCACCCATGATTTAATTTTTGATTAATACAATAAGTCACCTTTGACACTATTCTATTTTTGTAGCCATTGTTGCACAATTTGATTGTTATATCAATATATATGTTTCTATTTGTTTCACATACACTCACAGTGGTGAGTCACATTTGCTAATTTAGTCTCTAATTTTGTTTTTTGTGTATGGTTTATCTATACTCACAGTGGTGAGTCACATTTGCTAGCGCAGCCTTCAATTGCCTATATTCCAACAGACATCTTTGTCCAGACAGAATGGCCACAAGATCCGAAGAAACGAAGGTGCTTGCAAGAATATGTGACCGAATTACTTCAGAAAGAGGCAATCTTGCCGGTTCCTCTAAAGCAGCAGGGAACAGGGGTTTACTCCCCAATTTTTCAGGTGCCCAAAGCGTCCGGAGATCTCAGACCAGTCTTAGACCTAAGATCTCTAAACCACTACATCGATCCCAAGACATTCAAGATGGAATCAATATTTACAATTATATCAATTCTGCAACCAGGGGACTGGCTAATATCAGTCGATTTAGCAGATGCATATCTGCATCTGCATACCCATACCTTCATGTCCCAATCAACAGGCATCATCAAAGATACCTGAGATTCATGGTAGGGGAAGATCATTTCCAGTTCAAATGTCTGCCCTTCGGAATCAGCACAGCACCCCGAGTCTTTTCCAAGATCCTGCTAGCTACCATCGCTGTTATACGTTTGAGGGGCATAAAGATTTTCCACTACTTAGACGACATCTTGGTAGTGGCCTGTGCAAGCGAGGAGTTAACAGCACAAGACGAAGTGGTGCTGAAAATTCTATCCAAATTCGGCTGGATTATCAACAAGCAGAAGAGCCAGTTGATTCCCTCCCAAGAGATGGAGTACCTAGGGCTTGTTTTCAACACAAGCAAAGGGCAGGTCTCGCTACCACATCGCAAGATAGCCGAGCTAGTAGCCTGCGTGAACAGCGTGATGGAGTCCTTGTCGCTGTCGGTGAGGGACTGTATGACGCTTCTGGGAATGTTTACCGCAGCAACCCCAGCTGTTCCCTGGGCAAGATTCAATACAAGGGCATTCCAAACGTCATTTCTGAACCAGTGGGATGGCGTATCACTCCACCAAAAAATATTCATACCAAGACGGATTCGCCAGGGCTTGGCGTGGTGGATAGCGCCAGGAACTCTGTCGCGGGGCATGCCTCTCAGCCCCGGAGATTGGATCCAAATAACCTTGGATGCCAGTCTCCGGGGCTGGGGTGCTCACTACCTTGGCAGACGGGTTCAAGGCAAATGGAGCAGGATGGAGACCAGACACTCCAACCTTTTGGAGTTACAAGCAGCATACCTAGCCCTACTGGCATTCGAGAACCTGATTCAGGGAGCTCGGGTCAAGCTTATGTTGGACAACCGGACAGCGGTCGCTTATATAACCAAACAGGGTGGAACCAAGAGCTTGCCACTGCTGCAGTTGGCAACCGAGATATTCGTCTGGGCTGAGGCACATGTGGAAGCCTTGACTGCAGCCTACATTCCGGGCAGTCAGAACTACATAGCAGATCATCTGAGTCGGGATTTTCCCAACAAAAACGAGTGGGCACTCAACAAGGACTATCTAGAAACAATCTTTTACAGGTGGGGTACACCCTCGGTAGATCTGATGGCGACCCCCATGGAATGCACAGGTACCCCAGTTTGTGTCAAGATTCCACTGCAACGAAGCGCTAGCTCAAGATGCCTTCTCAATCCCGTGGGAATTTCCCCTAGTCTACCTTTTCCCACCGGTACCTCTGATAATGAAAACCATATTAAAAATTGCGAGGGAGAACGTCCATACAATTGCAATCCTACCCTTCTGGCCAAGGAGGCCATGGTTCCCACTGCTCCTGCAGATGGCAGCAGTTCCTCCAATATGGCTGCCGCTCAAGAGGGACCTTCTACAGCAGGACCAATGGTGTCACCCAAACCCAGGCAGATTGCAACTGACAGCATGGCTGTTGAATCAGCCAGACTGCAGTCTCAGGGCATCTCAGAGGAGGTAATCTCGACACTATTGAAGTCAAGAAGGGCCACAACTAATGCCACATACACCAGGATTTGGAGAAAATTTACAGCATTCGCTTTACAACAAAATTTCTCCCCATTGTCCGCAAACATTGCGCAGGTGCTGGAGTTTTTACAGTCAGCTCTAAGTATAGGCTTAGCATACAACACCATAAAGGTGCAGGTGTCAGCCTTGTCTTGCTTCACAGGCCACAAGTGGGCAGACGAGCCGCTAATAAAGCAATTTCTTAGAGCGGCCATAAGAATAAGACCACCAAGGAAGTCCCTATTCCCAGCTTGGGACTTGGGCACAGTGCTAAAAGCTTTGCTCCAACATCCATTCGTGCCTGCGGAGACATGCCCACTATGGTTCCTGACAGTCAAGCTAATTTTCCTCACAGCCATAACGTCAGCAAGGAGAGTTTCAGAGCTGGCAGCTCTATCTTGCAAAGATCCCTTTTGCATCATTCTGCCGCACAAAGTGATCCTAAGGCCCTCACCAGCCTTAACCCCTAAGGTGGTTTCCAAGTTCCATGTAAATTGGGAGGCGGTCCTACCCAGCTTCACGCAACCGCAGAGACAAGCAGAAGAACTAGATCTCAGACCATTGGACATGGTCAAATTATTTTCAACCTACTTAAACCGCTCTCTACAGATGCGCAAAACGGATACCTTGTTCGTCCTGCCGTCAGGACATAGAAGAGGAGAAGCGGCATCAGCTAGAATCATAGCTACCTGGATCACCAAGGTGATAAGCCTCACGTATGAGAAACAGGGGCTGACGCCTCCACAAGTTATTAGAGCTCATTCTACAAGAGGGGTGGCAGCCTCATGGGCAGCTTCTGCTAAAATATCGGTTGAAGACATATGCAGGACCGCTAGTTGGAGCTCCTGCGAAACCTTCGCAAGACATTACAGTTTAGATGTCACAGCAGCTAGTGCATCAAATTTTGGAAACGCAGTGGTGTCAGCACCCTTCCAAGCAAAATAAAATATTCACTAAAGCAGCATTACCAGTTGTTTTTCGACTCTTTTTTGTTATCCCACCCTATATCAGCTAAATCAAATCCCATTGTGTGCTGACATGAGGCTGGCCAGGAAAACGGAAAATTGTTACCAATACTTACCGTAATTTTCCTTTCCTGGCCTGCCCTCACGTCAGCACAATCTTTTTTTCCCTCCCTATAAGCCTGTCGTCCGCTAGTTAATGGAACAAGGGCTGGGGAGGAGGGGCTCCCTTTTATCAGCTAAGAGAAGGTGGTACTGAGAGACTGGAGGAAGGGGTTAACCCATTGTGTGCTGACGTGAGGGCAGGCCAGGAAAGGAAAATTACGGTAAGTATTGGTAAAAATTTTCAGTTTTTTCATTCAGCCCACAGGCTGTATGAAAAAAAGAACATTACAATGTATGCCCAACAAGGACCAGCAACGTACTGGTATGTTGCTGGATTTGAGTGGTTATACCAGAATGATGCCTGCAGGTTTAGGTATCATCTTGGTATCATTCTTTTCAGCCAGCGGTTGGCTTTCATGTAAAAGCAATGCTAGCGGCTAATTTGCCTCTAGACTGCTTTTATAAGCAGTGGGAGGGAACGTCCCCCCCTTCCACCGTCTTCAATGGTTTTCTCAGGCTCTCCTGTCCCAACAGGGAACCCGAGAATGCAGCCGGGGGTTCAGCCAGCTGACCATAGAGCTTATCTCTATGGCCTAAGGAACCAGAAGCTATGAGCATTTCATGACTTAGGTTTCGCCATTGGGAAATTGGCAAAGCATTTTATCACACCGATCTTGGTGTGGTCAGATGCTTTGAGGGCAGGGGAGAGATCTAGGGTCTAATAGACCCCAATTTTTTCAAAAAAGAGTACCTGTCACTACCTATTGCTATCATAGGGGATATTTATATTCTCTGATAAATATAAAATAATAAACAATAAAAATTATAAAAAAAATTTAAAATTAAAGGAACAGTTTAAAAATATAATAAAAAAGCAAAATAAATAATAAACAAAAAAAGCACCCCTGTCCCCCTGTGCTCACGCGCAAAGGCGAACGCAAGCGACGGTCTGGTGTCATATGTAAACAGCAATTGCACAATGCATGTGAGGTAAAAAAAAGTGTTTTTTCCAAACATTTTTTTGCTGCACAAATACTGTGTGGAAAAAAAATTGCAACACCAACCAGTTTAATCTGTAGGGCCTTTGCTTTAAAAAATATATGTAGCGGGGTCGTACCCCTTTTAGGGGAAGAGACTACAATTCCCATAATTCCCCAGGCTCCCGGGAGGATGTCTGTTTCCGCCCGAGAGGCTGCTGGGGGAGGATATAAAAGGGAAGAGGAGAGACCGCCTCTTCCTGTTCTGACTGGGCTGGTGACTCAGACACAGACATCACTGAGAGAGAGAGACACCTGTGCGGACCGGGACTGCTGAAGGCCTGAAGCCTGGGCCTTGCAGCAGGTGGAGAGAGACTCTCACCCCTCAGAGTCTGCAGCAGCGGAGCGGAGACTTTTCCCTACAGTCGGTCGGTCGGAGCTGAGGACGGTACCCCAGGATTGGTGAGAGAGCCGGAAGGCTCATCCTGCATTGATACACACGTTTATGCCTATTGAACTGCCTAGGCACAATTTACCTCAGAGCAGCAAATGTCACTTTCTGTGGATTACAAATACACCATTTAAAGCTACATGTGCACCACCTCTACAGATTTATTGCCGGTGAAGAACACTGTACTTGTACAAGGACTGAGCTCTATTGCTAGGGATCAGGCCTGGTCCGTTAGGTAGGCGCAGATAGATTTATTGCACCTCAGGGGTGCATAGCAGACGGTCGCCACACTTGGCGCTCCGTTTCCCCATTGCTAGTTGTTACATATATGTGTACATGTTAAAGTGCATATTGCAGGGACCTGCTAATGTGTTGTAAGTCATATGTTTAAGTGCATGTTACTATTTCTTTTCCTTACTGCCAAAGTAAAGCCAGTTATTCTTATTTCAGCAGTCTGCTTGTGAGTTCATACCCATTACACTTAGAGTATAAGTGATGTTATATGTGCATAGATACATACCCCTTTACTAACTGTGCCAGAGCGGGTAGAGCCAAATTGCCGGGGGTTGGTGGAGCTGTACTCAGGGACCCAAAACAAACCAGCGGCTCTCTTAACTGGGGGTAGCGCTACACGTGGGGGCTCGTAATCCGGGATCCTGAGTCAGCGGGAAAACCCGCCAGAAGGTACCGGCATGGATCCGATAGAAGTGGGACAGTGGTACACACTATGGGCCACTGACCCAGCCGCAGCATCAGTCATTGAACTGCCAGGGATATGGCAGAGAGAGGCAGTCAAGCAGCTTATAATGTCCCTATCCCCATGCCAAAAGCCATGGATAATGGACATGAGAAATGATGCCGGGCATACATATGCCTTAATAGAATGGCAGGAAGAGACTCCAGAGCAGTTCAGGAGCCAAAGCATACAAGCACCGAATGGTCAGGCCTATCAAGTGCTGCATGCGCTGCCGCGCAAGGGAGACTGTTCTCCTATGGAAGCCATGCTATCCCCAAAGGAGGAAGAGCAGAAGGGCGCGGAAAGCCCCGCACCCGCACAAACTACTCTTAGTGCAGAACTGTGTGCTGTCCTAGGGGAGATTGTGACTCAGTGCAGAAGAGACCCCGGGGATTACCCAATGTCGGGATACAGGAAACTCCGGATGTTTTCAGGGAGGACACCTGTGCCCTCGGGAGAAGAGGGATTTGAAGAGTGGTTAGATGGCGCCACGCAGGCCTTAGAAGAATGGGAGGTCTCAGAAGGCAGAAAGAAGCAAAGGATTGTAGAGAGCCTAAAAGGACCTGCCTTAGAGGCCATACGCAATCTGAAGACAAGTAAAAAGGATTGCACTGCCCAGGACTACATAGACATCCTGGAAAGTGTGTTTGGTGGGACAGAAAAAATCACAGAACTTACCTATCAACTGGAACACTGTTACCAGAAGACAGGGGAGAAGCTGTCAGAGTATATGGGACGCATAGACAAGATCCTGCATAGGATTATCCTGAAGAAGGGGATAGATCCGGGGAAGGTAGATGAAGCCCGTGCCCAGCAGGTGGTCAGGGGAGCCCAACCCCTAGACCCTGTCGCACTAATTCTACGCACCCGGCAGGATGGGAAGAGCCTGGACTACCCCGATCTCATTCGAGTGGTCAGAGAAGAAGAGGCCCTGTTGGAAGAGAAACGGGAAAAGCAAGTGATGGGGTCTACAAAACTTCCAGTGGCCACGGTCAGGTCGGCCTTAACCCCTGAAGGAGACACAGAGGTAGATGCCCTGAAGTTGCAGATGTCCCAGATGATGGAGATACTGACATCTCTAGTGGCGAAAGAGACGCCCAGTCCCAAGAAAGAAACAAGCAGGAGGGAATTGTTTCCAGCTGTTCCAGCACCAGCATCCCCACCTGACTACGGTGAGATGATTTGCTTTAATTGTGGAGGAATTGGTCATATTGCAGCTGTATGTTCCAGTCCCAAGAAGAAGAAGGCAGAAGGCCGCCAGCCGGCGGGAAACGCCAAAGGGCCCCGGTGAAGGAGTCAACCGGGTGCCCATCACCTTCAGTGAGCTCCAAGAAGCATAACAGGAAGAGGAAGCGAGGAGATCAAACCCCTCAAAAGGGGCCCAGGGATCCTCAACCAAGGTGCACTCCAGAGAAAGGGGGCAAGACCCCTCCGAAGAGACACAGCACTCCTAAACGTGAACTCTTCAAAGTGAGAGATAACAATGTCCCTCAACGGGTTCACACTCCCACTAAGAGGGAGAAAATTAATGCATACCAGGCTCAAGAAAGGAGCAAGCGCAAATCCAGTAAAAAGGAAAAGAGTCCAAAGAAGAGGACAGCATCAACTCGGCCTTACCCAGAAGAGCTAGTTGGTCCATCTCCTACTGTACCCATCCAAGTGGAAGGAGTGTACACGAAGGCCCTCCTAGATACTGGAGCCCAAGTGACCCTATTGTACAGGGACTTCTATGACAGATACCTGAGTCATCTGCCAATACAGAAGATAGAGGAGTTGGAGATAAGGGGACTGGGAACTCAGAGTTTCCCCTATGATGGATACTTACCCATACGGTTGACGTTTGACCCATCCGTAGCTGGGAAGTCTGAAGTGTTCGACACCTTAGCAGTGGTATGTCCCCGCCCACCAGGAACCAGCAAGACGTCCCTGATTATAGGGACGAACACGGATCTAGTCAGAAGGCTTCTGACCCCCCTGGTGAAGAAAGAGAATCTTTCACCTCCCAAGATCCATCCCATGCTGAAGGCAGCCTATCAGCGGTTGGTCCTAGAGCAGAAGACCCCAAGTGAGGGGATAGGAAGGGTATGGAGGCTTGGAAAAGAAGGAGCAGTGTTACAGCCTGGAGAGGTGACCTGCATGAGAGCCACGGTGAAACTTACTTGGGAGCAGCCTGGCCCATTTGTAATGTTGGAACCCGACCCAATGGAGGGTCACTCAGGTCTGGAAGTGATACCAGAAGTAATCTCATTAAAGGACCTGAAGAAGGCTAGAGGAAGAGTCCCTGTCAGTGTAAGGAACCCCACGGAGCAGCCCGTGGAGATCCCTGCCAGGATGCTTCTGGGACAGGTGAGTCCTGCTGTCCCAGTTGGCTGGTCAGAAGTGAAGGGGACGGGTGAAGGAGAAGATGTTTGGAAGAAACTCTCCATGGAAAACCCTAACCTACCTGGAGCTTGGAAAGAGAGAGCCAAGGCCCAGCTGACCAGATGGGAGAAGATTTTCTCTAAAGATGAGTTTGATGTGGGGTGTGCGAGGAGTGCCACCCATAGAATCCGCATGCAAGAGGACAAGTCATTCAGAGAAAGAGTCAGGCGAGTCCCGCTAGCAGATCTGGAGGATCTGAGGGAGCAGCTTGCGGAACTGAAGAAGACGGGAGTGATTAGGGAGTCCAGAAGCCCCTATGCCTCCCCAATTGTGGTAGTCAGGAAGAAGAATGGGTCATTGAGACTCTGCATTGACTACAGAACTCTCAACAGGAGGACCATTCCTGACCAGTACACCACGCCAAGGATAGAAGATGCCTTACAGAGTTTATCTGGAGCTAAGTGGTTCAGTGTGATGGACCTCAAGAGTGGGTATTACCAAATCCCCATGCATCCAGAAGATAGAGAAAAGACTGCCTTCATAACCCCAGTAGGATTCTTTGAGTTCAACAGGATGCCTCAGGGCCTATCTGGAGCTCCTGCTACGTTTCAACGCCTAATGGAAAGGACAGTTGGAGACATGAACCTCATAGAAGTCCTTGTGTACCTGGACGATGTCATTGTCTTTGGAAAGACTTTGGAAGAACATGAAGCCAGATTGGAGAAAGTACTGAAGAGGCTCAGCGAAGAGGGACTCAAACTTTCTCCCGAGAAGTGTCGGTTCTATCAGTCTTCTGTGAACTATCTGGGACACATAGTGTCTGAAAAAGGGGTGGCTACAGACCCTGAGAAGTTGGAGGCAGTTACTTCGTGGCCAAGACCCACAACAGTTACAGAACTTCGGTCTTTCTTGGGGTTCTGCTCCTACTACCGCAGGTTTGTGGATGGGTTTGCCCGCATTGCCAAACCCCTCAACGAGCTGCTCAAGACAGAAGGAGAGGAAGATGGATTGGGGCCTAGGAGGTCCGGTGAGTCAGTCCAAGACCAATGGAACTCAAGGTGTGAAGAGGCTTTCAGAACCTTGAAGAGAAGTCTCACTACAGCCCCAGTTTTGGCCTACGCTGATCCCACTAGACCATATGAGCTACATGTTGATGCCAGCCATGAGGGCCTAGGTGGAGTACTCTACCAGGAGTATGAAGACCAGCTACGACCAGTGGCCTATGTGAGCCGGAGCCTGACCCCCTCCGAGAAGAACTACCCCACCCACAAGTTGGAGTTCTTAGCCCTCAAATGGGCAGTTGTTGACAAATTGAGAGACTATTTGTATGGGGCCGAGTTTACTGTAAAAACAGATAACAACCCCTTGACCTATCTATTCACCACCGCCAAGCTGGATGCAACTGGACACAGATGGTTGGCGGCGTTGTCTGGATTCAACTTCAGCCTCAAGTACAGACCAGGGGCTGGAAATAGGGATGCAGATGCCCTGTCCCGAAGATCCCATGTCATGGTCGATGACTGGGAAGACTGGACCCAAGTGGCACCAGATGGAGTGCGAGCCCTCTGCCAGGGGGCTGAACTCCAAGCCAGAGGAGGATCCAGAGCTGAAGAGGTAGGAGTTACCACAGTGGGAGTCCCAAAGTGTTACTGTGGGGTAACTCAACTAGCAGAAGAGTGCCTACCGAAGCTGTCCAAGAAAGAGTTAAGGTGTGACCAATTGGAAGACCCCATGGGGAAATTGGTCCTGGAAGCCCTGGAAGACCAGAGTCCAGAGGGACTTCGCCTTCACCCTTCTAAAGAAGCTCGCCTACTGAGGAGAGAGTTGGACAAGTTACAGGTGCATCAGGGGGTAGTCTACCGAAGGGGCCCCTCTGATGGCCCAGAAGACAAGTGGCAGTTGTTTCTCCCGGAGAAGCATCGAGAGACTGTGCTGATTGCCTTACATGACCAGCATGGTCACTTGGGAGCAGAGAGAACCTTCCAGCTTGTCAGAGACCGGTTTTATTGGCCCTGCATGAGGGCCGAAGTGGAGGGGTATTGCCATTCCTGTGCAAGATGCATTCAGAGGAAGACTTTACCCCATCAAGCTGCCCCAATGGGCCATCTACAAAGTCAAGGCCCAATGGATCTGGTATGCATTGATTTTCTCTGCCTTGAACCCGATTTGAGTGGATTGGGAAATGTTCTGGTGGTAACCGACCATTTCACTCGTTATGCTCAGGCTTTCCCAACCAAGGACCAGAAGGCCTCTACAGTAGCCAAGGTACTTCTGGAGAAGTACTTTGTTCACTATGGACTGCCACAGAGAATCCATTCAGACCAAGGAAGGGACTTTGAGAGTCGCCTGATCAGGAGGCTACTAGATTCTCTGGGAGTAGAGAAGACTAGGACTACACCATATCACCCCCAAGGTGATGCCCAGCCTGAAAGGTTCAACAGGACACTATTGAACATGTTGGGAACTTTAGAAACAGAGAAGAAGCAACATTGGAGTCAACACATTTCAGCTCTAGTGCATGCTTATAACTGCACCACAAGTGATGTGACAGGTTTTTCCCCTTACCGACTTATGTTTGGGAGAGAAGCAAGATTGCCAGTGGATTTGGCCTTTGGCATTTCCCTAGACCATGCCTCTGCTGCCTCCCACAAAGGATATGTGGACAGACTGAGGCGCAGTCTGAAGATAGCTTATGAGAAAGCTCAAGCGGCCTCTGACCAGAGGGGGGCCCGAAATAAGAGGAACTTTGATTTGAAAGTTAGAGTACAGGACCTACAGCCTGGGGACCGTGTACTGTTACGAAATCTAGGGATCCCTGGAAAACACAAGATTGCTGATAGATGGAGATCAGAGCCATATATCATCTGTAGAAAACTTCCAGGATTGCCTGTTTACAAGTTGAAACCAGAAGGAAGGTTGGGGCCTTTGAAGACCTGGCATAGGAATCATTTGCTCCCACTCACTGAAGCAGTCAGAATGCCTCCAGCAAGAGACTTACCTGAATCTGTTTCCATTCTGGATACCCCCAGGCCTAACACTAGGTCTCAAACATCCCAAGTTAGGGGTGGACAGGACCCCCAACCAGAGGAAGAAAGAGGAGAACTTGAATGGCTATGGCCTTCCTCAACTCCAGGAAATTCTGCCATAGATCTTCCACCTACTGAAGATGTGGAAGATAACACATTGAACCCAGAAGCCACAGAGTTTGTGCCATTCAGTGTTGTGCCTGAGTGCTGGGAAGATATCCCTGGTCTCTACTCAGAAGAAGAAGAAGTAGATGTTCCAAAACCAGAGATGTTGCCAGAATGTGTTCCTGAAGAAGTCCCAAGAGAACAGAGAGCTCGCAGAGTTGTGAAGCCTCCCAAGAAGTTAACTTACCCCAAGATGGGAGAAAGTTCAGAGGACTCTGTTACCACAGCAAGGAGAAGTGCTGAACGCCCTGACCCATCCACTGTTCATTTGGTGGAGGGCAACCCCAGCTCACTCTCTGGCACAGTTAAACAGGTCGCCCACACTGAAGTGACCTGTAGACAGGACAGCTCCCCATCTTATGCTAATTGGTGGGAAGCTCCTCTGTCTGAATTATGTGAACGTGTTGTCTCAAAGAAAGCTTGTAGTTTGAACAATGTCTTTGGGGACCAAAGATTCAAAGTGGGGGGAGTGTGTAGCGGGGTCGTACCCCTTTTAGGGGAAGAGACTACAATTCCCATAATTCCCCAGGCTCCCGGGAGGATGTCTGTTTCCGCCCGAGAGGCTGCTGGGGGAGGATATAAAAGGGAAGAGGAGAGACCGCCTCTTCCTGTTCTGACTGGGCTGGTGACTCAGACACAGACATCACTGAGAGAGAGAGACACCTGTGCGGACCGGGACTGCTGAAGGCCTGAAGCCTGGGCCTTGCAGCAGGTGGAGAGAGACTCTCACCCCTCAGAGTCTGCAGCAGCGGAGCGGAGACTTTTCCCTACAGTCGGTCGGTCGGTCGGAGCTGAGGACGGTACCCCAGGATTGGTGAGAGAGCCGGAAGGCTCATCCTGCATTGATACACACGTTTATGCCTATTGAACTGCCTAGGCACAATTTACCTCAGAGCAGCAAATGTCACTTTCTGTGGATTACAAATACACCATTTAAAGCTACATGTGCACCACCTCTACAGATTTATTGCCGGTGAAGAACACTGTACTTGTACAAGGACTGAGCTCTATTGCTAGGGATCAGGCCTGGTCCGTTAGGTAGGCGCAGATAGATTTATTGCACCTCAGGGGTGCATAGCAGACGGTCGCCACACTTGGCGCTCCGTTTCCCCATTGCTAGTTGTTACATATATGTGTACATGTTAAAGTGCATATTGCAGGGACCTGCTAATGTGTTGTAAGTCATATGTTTAAGTGCATGTTACTATTTCTTTTCCTTACTGCCAAAGTAAAGCCAGTTATTCTTATTTCAGCAGTCTGCTTGTGAGTTCATACCCATTACACTTAGAGTATAAGTGATAGTTATATGTGCATAGATACATACCCCTTTACTAACTGTGCCAGAGCGGGTAGAGCCAAATTGCCGGGGGTTGGTGGAGCTGTACTCAGGGACCCAAAACAATACCAGCGGCTCTCTTAACTGGGGGTAGCGCTACAAATGACCCAATTTTGGAAAGAAGACACTTCAAGCTTTTTGCTGAGAGGCATGTTGTGTCCATGAAATATTTTATATTTTGCCACAAGTTTGGGGAAAATGACAATTTCTTTTTCTTTCTTTTTTTTTACACAAAGTTGTCACTAAATTATATATTGTTCAAAGATGGCATGTTTGTATGTGGAATTACACCCCAAAATACATTCTACTACTTCTCCTGTGTATGGGGATACCATATGTGTGGGGCTTTTTGGGAGCCTAGCCGCGTACAGGGCCCCAAAAACCAATCACTGCTGTGTAAAATTGTGATTTTACTTCTTACTACCAATTACAGTTACGGAGGCCCTGAAATGTCCAGATAGCACAACCCCCCCCCCCCCCCAAATGACCCCAATTTGGAAAGTAGACACCCCAAGGTATTTGCTAAGAGGCATGGTGAGTATTTTGCAGATCTCATTTATTTTTGAAAATGAAGAAAGAAAAGAAAAATGTATTTATTTTTTCAATTTTCAATTTTTTTTTTTGAAAAAGCGAGATCTGCAAAATACTCATCATGCCTCTTAGCAGATAGCTAGGGGTGTCAACTTTCCAAAATGGGGTCATTTGGAGGGGTTTTTGTGCTGTATGGGCATTTCATGGCCTCTGAAACTGTTATAGGCAGTGAGGAGTGTAATCAAAAATGAACACCCTTAGAAAGCCTGAAGGCAGTGATTGGTTTTCGGGGTCCTGTATACGGTTAGACTGCCAAAAAGTTCCACACATATGGTACTCAGGAGAACAGCAGAATGTATTTTGGGGTGTAGTTCCACATATAATTATGCCATGTTTGAACAATGTATTATTTAGTGACAATGTTGTGTAAAATAATGTCTACTTTCCAAAATGGGGTCATTTTGGGGGGGGGGGGGGGGGTTGTGCTATCTTGTCATTTCATGGCCTCTGAAACTGTGATAGGTAGTGAGGAAGTGAAATCACCATTTTACGCCCTTAAGCCTCATACACACGATCAGACCTTGTACCAACTTTCCCGTGGATTTTTGTACTACCCTGTTTCCCCGAAAATAAGACCTAGCGTGATTGTCGGTGATGGCTGCAATATAAGCCCTACCCCCCCAAATAAGCCCTACCCTGTTTCCCCGAAAATAAGCCCTACACAGAAAATAAGACCTACAAGGACTTTAACTAGGGCTTATTTGGGGGGTAGGTCTTTTATTGCAGCCATCACCGACAATCACGCTAGGTCTTATTTTCGGGGAAACAGGGTAAGGGCATTGGCCCCAAGTTTGTATTGCATACACACGGCAGGACTTTTTAGGCAACAAACACGAACGTAGTGACGTTTCAACGTACTGACGACACTTCAAAAGAGGACGTTCGAATACTCCAGCGCCACCTTTGGTCAACTTCTATATTGTTGTCTGATCTTTTGCATTGGTTCTGAGTAAGGATGGGCCCGGTGCTCGATGCGAACCCATGTTCGCATCGAGCGCCGGGTGTTCGCTCGCTCGGCGAGCCCAGAACTATTTTGGCCGCTCGCATCACATTCGTGTGATGCGAGCGGCCCCGCAATGCATTGCGGCCGGCGCGGCCGGCGCAGTGCATTGCTGGCTGATGATTGGCCAAGCATGCACTGTGACCCCGCATGCTTGGCCAATCACAGCGCCGGAAACTCGGAGAGCCATAATTGGCTACAGGCAGGACGCCTGTAGCCAATTACAGCTCAGGGGCTTTAGTACACGCCCCCTCATTTAAAAGGCCGCCACGCCGTCGGCGCCGGTCACATGAGTTCCAGCTTTAGGAGAGAGCAGGCGTATTCTGTGTCACTCTTTGCTAGATTCATTTAGAAAGATTTGCTCTACTTTGCTAAACCATTGCTACCTGTCATTGATCGTCCATTGCTGCTGCTGGTTAGTGTGTTTTTAGCTGCTGCTGGGGGTTAGTCTGGTGCATGTCTTACTGTTAGTACAGTATTTCAGTAGTACCAACCGCAGTGCTGTTAGTACAGCACTGCACCCCAAAGCACCCATAGGGCTTGTAGTGTGTTCGTGGCAGGCACTGGCAGCAAACAGAGCTCCTATATTTTGTTCCCAGAAGCACCTATAGGACTTGTAGTGTGTTCGTGGCAGGCACTGGCAGCAAACAGAGCTCCTATATTTTGTTCCCAGAAGCACCTATAGGACTTGTAGTGTGTTCGTGGCAGGCACTGGCAGCAAACAGAGCTCCTATATTTTGTTCCCAGAAGCACCTATAGGACTTGTAGTGTGTTCGTGGCAGGCACTGGCAGCAAACAGAGCTCCTATATTTTGTTCCCAGAAGCACCTATAGGACTTGTAGTGTGTTCGTGGCAGGCACTGGCAGCAAACAGAGCTCCTATATTTTGTTCCCAGAAGCACCTATAGGACTTGTAGTGTGTTAGTCCCATCACACAGAGCTCCTATATTTTGTTCCCAGAAGCACCTATAGGACTTGTAGTGTGTTAGTCCCATCACACAGAGCTATATTTTCTTCCCAGAAGCACCTATAGGACTTGTAGTGTGTTAGTCCCATCACACAGAGCTCCTATATTTTGTTCCCAGAAGCACCTATAGGACTTGAAGTGTGTTAGTCCCATCACACAGAGCTATATTTTCTTCCCAGAAGCACCTATAGGACTTGTAGTGTGTTAGTCCCATCACACAGAGCTCCTATATTTTGTTCCCAGAAGCACCTATAGGACTTGAAGTGTGTTAGTCCCATCACACAGAGCTATATTTTCTTCCCAGAAGCACCTATAGGACTTGTAGGGTGTTAGTCCCATCACACAGAGATCCTATATTTTGTTCCCAGAAGCACCTATAGGACTTGAAGTGTGTTAGTCCCATCACACAGAGCTATATTTTCTTCCCAGAAGCACCTATAGGACTTGTAGTGTGTTAGTCCCATCACACAGAGCTCCTATATTTTGTTCCCAGAAGCACCTATAGGACTTGTAGTGTGTTAGTCCCATCACACAGAGCTCCTATATTTTGTTCCCAGAAGCACCTATAGGACTTGAAGTGTGTTAGTCCCATCACACAGAGCTATATTTTCTTCCCAGAAGCACCTATAGGACTTGTAGTGTGTTAGTCCCATCACACAGAGCTCCTATATTTTGTTCCCAGAAGCACCTATAGGACTTGAAGTGTGTTAGTCCCATCACACAGAGCTATATTTTCTTCCCAGAAGCACTGACAGCAAACAGAGCTCCTATATTTTGTTCCCAGAAGCACCTATAGGACTTGTAGTGTGTTCGTGGCAGTCACTGGCAGCAAACAGAGCTCCTATATTTTGTTCCCAGAAGCACCTATAGGACTTGTAGTGTGTTCGTGGCAGGCATGGCAGCAAACAGAGCTCCTATATTTTGTTCCCAGAAGCACCTATAGGACTTGTAGTGTGTTAGTCCCATCACACAGAGCTCCTATATTTTGTTCCCAGAAGCACCTATAGGACTTGAAGTGTGTTAGTCCCATCACACAGAGCTATATTTTCTTCCCAGAAGCACCTATAGGACTTGTAGTGTGTTAGTCCCATCACACAGAGCTCCTATATTTTGTTCCCAGAAGCACCTATAGGACTTGTAGTGTGTTAGTCCCATCACACAGAGCTATATTTTCTTCCCAGAAGCACCTATAGGACTTGTAGTGTGTTAGTCCCATCACACAGAGCTCCTATATTTTGTTCCCAGAAGCACCTATAGGACTTGAAGTGTGTTAGTCCCATCACACAGAGCTATATTTTCTTCCCAGAAGCACCTATAGGACTTGTAGTGTGTTAGTCCCATCACAGAGAGCTCCTATATTTTGTTCCCAGAAGCACCTATAGGACTTGTAGTGTGTTAGTCCCATCACACAGAGCTCCTATATTTTGTTCCCAGAAGCACCTATAGGACTTGTAGTGTGTTAGTCCCATCACACAGAGTTCCTATATTTTGTTCCCAGAAGCACCTATAGGACTTGTAGTGTGTTAGTCCCATCACACAGAGCTCCTATATTTTGTTCCCAGAAGCACCTATAGGACTTGTAGTGTGTTAGTCCCATCACACAGAGCTATATTTTCTTCCCAGAAGCACCTATAGGACTTGTAGTGTGTTAGTCCCATCACACAGAGCTCCTATATTTTGTTCCCAGAAGCACCTATAGGACTTGTAGTGTGTTAGTCCCATCACACAGAGCTCCTATATTTTGTTCCCAGAAGCACCTATAGGACTTGTAGTGTGTTAGTCCCATCACACAGAGCTCCTATATTTTGTTCCCAGAAGCACCTATAGGACTTGTAGTGTGTTAGTCCCATCACACAGAGTTCCTATATTTTGTTCCCAGAAGCACCCATAGGACTTGTAGTGTGTTAGTCCCATCACACAGAGCTCCTATATTTTGTTCCCAGAAGCACCTATAGGACTTGTAGTGTGTTAGTCCCATCACACAGAGCTCCTATATTTTCTTCTCAGCAGCACCCACAAGACTTCTAGTGTGTTAGTGGCATCACACAGAGCTCCTATATTTTCTTTGCAGAAGCACCCATAGGACTTCTAGTGTGTTAGTGGCATCACACAGAGCTCCTATATTTTCTTCTCAGCAGCACCCACAGGACTTCTAGTGTGTTAGTGGCATCACACAGAGCTCCTATATTTTCTTTGCAGAAGCACCCATAGGACTTCTAGTGTGTTAGTGGCATCACACAGAGCTCCTATATTTTCTTTGCAGAAGCACCCATAGGACTTCTAGTGTGTTAGTGGCATCACACAGAGCTCCTATATTTTCTTCTCAGCAGCACCCACAGGACTTCTAGTGTGTTAGTGGCATCACACAGAGCTCCTATATTTTCTTTGCAGAAGCACCCATAGGACTTCTAGTGTGTTAGTGGCATCACACAGAGCTCCTATATTTTCTTCTCAGCAGCACCCACAGGACTTCTAGTGTGTTAGTGGCATCACACAGAGCTCCTATATTTTCTTTGCAGAAGCACCCATAGGACTTCTAGTGTGTTAGTGGCATCACACAGAGCTCCTATATTTTCTTCTCAGCAGCACCCACAGGACTTCTAGTGTGTTAGTGGCATCACACAGAGCTCCTATATTTTCTTTGCAGAAGCACCTATAGGACTTCTAGTGTGTTAGTGGCATCACACAGAGCTCCTATATTTTCTTCTCAGCAGCACCCACAGGACTACCGACTACAATGGCTGGAAGACCGCCAAGGGGAGGCAGAGCGTGCAGAGCCAAGAACACAGGGCAGGCAGGCTCTGTTTCTAGTGGACGTGGCCGTGGCCGTGGCCGTGGACGTGGTCGTGCATCGTCATCAGCACGTGGCCATGGGACACGTGCGTCTTTGTTTTCGGCAGCTGGACATGTGGAGCCGCATCATGCTGAAGGCTTGGTAGAATGGATGACCAAGCCCTCCTCCTCCTCCTCATCCTCTCTCACCCAGGCTCAGGGTACTGGCAGAGCAGCTGCCAACGCGTACTGAATGGCATCATCAGCCACCCCTTCCCTAGACCCACCATGTCCTCCTGAGGAGTCCCCGAACTCTTTGAGCACAGTGTTGGGTACATGCTCCAGGAGGATGCCCAACGATTCGAAGGCTCGGATGATGATACCCAGCTTGAGGAAGTCAGTAGTGTGCGCGCAGAGAGAGGGGATGCTGAAGGACAGCAATCTGGCAGTACTGTTCCACCAGCTGCAGCTTACTGCCAGGTTTGCTCTAGTGGTGAAGAGGGAGGGGATGATGAGGTCACTGACTCCACGTGGGTGCCTGAAGGGAGAGAGGATGAGGAGGAGGACGAGGAGGAGGAGGATGCGGCGTCACATGTCCAACGAGGCAGGATGCCCCCTGGAGGCCAGCTAGAGGCCAGCACAGCAACTGTACAACACCGCAGAGCTCCGCCTGTGCAGGGCGCTGCCTCTGCACGTTATCAGAAAAGTTCTTTGGTGTGGGCCTTTTTTGAGACGAGTGCATCAGATCGCACCACTGCTATTTGCAATATTTGTCTCAAGCGTATCTCGCGTGGCCAAAACATCAGCCGCTTGGGCACCACAAACATGAGCAGACATATGTCGACCTGCCATGCAGCTCGTTGGCAAGCACACATAAAAGACCCACACCAAAGAACTAAGCGGACCTCTCCTTGCTCCTCATCAGCTGGGATCTCCATCCCCACTACATCTTCAGTCCTCTCTGAAAGCTGCTGTGAGAGGACTGAAGGTGTAGAATTAGGTGTGTCACAACCAAGTACTTGCAGTACACCGACGTCCGATTGTAGCAGGCAAATTTCCCTGCCCCAGCTGCTGGACCGTCGAAAGAAGTACACTCCCAGCCATCCACATGCCCAGCGGTTGAATGCTAGCTTGGCTAAATTGCTAGCACTTCAACTGCTGCCTTTTCAGTTGGTAGACTCGGCCCCCTTCCGTGAGTTTGTTCAATGTGCGGTTCCTCAGTGGCAGGTTCCCAAACGCCACTTTTTCTCACGGAAGGCGATTCCGTCTCTCTACCGGCATGTGGAAGGCAATGTCCATGCCTCGCTGGACAGGGCGGTCAGCGGTAAGGTGCATATTACCGCTGACTCATGGTCCAGCAGGCATGGACAGGGACGTTACCTTTCTTTCACGGCCCATTGGGTCACTCTATTGGCAGCTGGGAGGGATGCAGGACAAGGTGCAGTAGTGTTGGAGGTTGTTCCGCCACCATGCCTCCAAAACGCTACTACTGCTACTGGTTGTGACACACCTCTCTCCTCCACCCCCTCCTCTTCTTCTTCCTCCAGTGCTCTGTCCTCGGAACCAGCGGTGCTCCGTAGGCGTACAAGGGGCTACGCAAGTACGCAGGCAAAAAGATGCCATGCCGTGCTTGCGCTGGTGTGTTTGGGGGACAGGAGCCACACTGGGCCAGAGGTTCTGGCAGCTCTGCAGGGGCAGGCCGAGAGGTGGTTGACGCCACGTCAGCTTAAGCCAGGAATGGTCGTTTCTGACAATGGCACCAACCTCCTCTCCGCCCTGCGACAGGGGCAGCTCACCCATGTGCCCTGTATGGCTCACGTCCTCAACCTGGTGGTGCAGCGGTTCTTGGGCAGGTTCCCAGGCTTACAGGATGTCCTGAGGCAGGCCAGGAAAGTCTGTGTGCATTTCCGCCGATCTTATAATGCCAGTGCTCGGCTGACTGAGCTGCAAAAGGAGCTGAACCTGCCCAAGAACCGCCTAATATGTGACATGCCCACCAGGTGGAACTCAACGTTGGCCATGCTGCAGCGACTGCACACGCAGCAGAGGGCCATCAATGAGTACCTTTGCGACTACGGCACCAGGACAGGGTCAGGGGAGCTTGTTTTTTTTCCCCACGTCAGTGGAGCATGATCAGGGATGCATGCACTGTCCTCTCACCATTTGAGGAGGCCACGAGGATGGTGAGCAGTGACAGTGCATGCATCAGTGACACTGTACCTCTTGTCCACCTGTTGGAGCATACGCTGCGTGGGATAATGGACAGGGCACTTGAGGCAGAACAGAGGCAGGAAGAGGAGGACTTCCTTGCCTCTCAAGGCCCCCTTTATCCAGACAGTGTTCCTTCTGTCCCACCCATCACACAGGAAGAGGATGAGGAGGAGGAGGAGGAGGAGGATTGTGTGAGCATGGAGGTGGAGCCTGGCACTCAGCATCAGCAGCAGCAGTCTTTTAGGGATGATGTACAGTCCCAACAAACCAGTGGACTTGTACGTGGCTGGGAGGAGGTGGCTGGCGATCATGTCATCCTCAGTGACCCAGAAGACTCCGGACCGAATGCCTCAGCTAACCTACGCTGCATGGCCTCCCTGATCCTGCAAAGCCTGCGGAAGGATCCTCGTGTTCTTCGGATCAAGGAGAGGGACCATTACTGGCTGGCCACTCTCCTTGATCCACGGTACAAGGGTAAGGTTGCAGTCCTTATCTTGCCGTCGCAGAGGGAGCAGAGGATGAGACATCTCAGGGAGGCCTTGCAGAAAGGTCTGTGCAACGCGTTCCCAGAAACTGGGAGGTTACAAACTCCTGGTCCTGGGCGACGAGTTGCTGAGGCTTCGGTCAGTAGCAGAAGGAGCGGTGGGGAAGGTGGAAGTCTGACCGATGCGTTCAGACAATTTTTTAGTCCGCAGCCCCAAGGTATGATCGGTTCCAGCAACCATCGCCAGCGTCTGATATACATGGTGCAGGAATACCTTGGGGCAAGGTCAGACTTGGACACCTTTCCCACCGAAAATCCTCTGGCTTACTGGGTCCTGAGGATGGATCACTGGCCAGAGCTTGCACAGTATGCAATTGAGCTACTGGCCTGTCCTGCCTCCAGCGTTCTTTCCGAACGCACATTCAGTGCTGCTGGAGGATTTGTCACCGATCATAGGGTGCGCCTGTCCACCGACTCGGTTGATCGACTGACCTTCATCAAAATGAATCAGTCTTGGATCACCACCAGCTACCAGGCACCTGAAGCGGATATAACGGAATAATTTATAATGTCACATCCCTTCAAGACTGCCTATGCTGATGCTGAGTGACTGTCCTCTTATGTTCACTGACTATCCTCTTCCTCCTCCTCAATGATCCATGCCACCACACCAGTGCATAAGGCACAATTTTTCAGCCCCTGTATAACAGGGGCGTGTACTTACAATTTTTAAAAAAAATGCTTCGCAACACGTGTGACTGCTGTGCTCCAAGTACAGTATCTGTGAGGGGTTGCAGTGTTGTGGCACCAGCACCAGTGCCTAAGGCACAATTTTTCAGCCCCTGTTTAACAGGGGCGTGTACTTACAATTTTTTTAAAAAATGCTTCGCAACACGTGTGACTGCTGTGCTCCAAGTACAGTATCTGTGAGGGGTTGCAGTGTTGTGGCACCAGCACCAGTGCCTAAGGCACAATTTTTCAGCCCCTGTTTAACAGGGGCGTGTAATTACAATTTTTTAAAAAAATGCTTCGCAACACGTGTGACTGCTGTGCTCCAAGTACAGTATCTGTGAGGGGTTGCAGTGTTGTGGCACCAGCACCAGTGCCTAAGGCACAATTTTTCAGCCCCTGTTTAACAGGGGCGTGTAATTACAAATCTTGATCTAATAGTTCACATCAGGGCCCATTCCTGCGCCCACCAAGAGTAACTATGAGGGCCTACAGTCTTGTGGCAACACCGTCCACCACCACCGACAAAGGCCCAATTTTTCTGCCCTGTTCATCAGGTGCTTGCAATTACAAATCTTGATCTAATAACTCACAGCAGGGCCCATTCCTGCGCCCACCAAGAGTAACTGTGAGAGCTTACAGTCTTGTGGCAACACCGTCCACCACCACCACCACCACCACCACCACCACCAAAGGCCCAATTTTTCTGCCCTATTCAACAGGTGCATGCAATTACAAATCTTGATCTAATAACTCACAGCAGGGCCCATTCCTGCGCCCACCAAGAGTAACTGTGAGAGCTTACAGTCTTGTGGCAACACCGTCCACCACCACCACCACCACCACCACCACCACCACCACCACCACCAAAGGCCCAATTTTTCTGCCCTGTTCAACAGGTGCATGCAATTACAAATCTTGATCTAATAACTCACAGCAGGGCCCATTCCTGCGCCCACCAAGAGTAACTGTGAGAGCTTACAGTCTTGTGGCAACACCGTCCACCACCACCACCACCACCACCACCACCAAAGGCCCAATTTTTCTGCCCTGTTCAACAGGTGCATGCAATTACAAATCTTGATCTAATAACTCACAGCAGGGCCCATTCCTGCGCCCACCAAGAGTAACTGTGAGAGCTTACAGTCTTGTGGCAACACCGTCCACCACCACCACCACCACCGCCAAAGGCCCAATTTTTCTGCCCTGTTCATCAGGTGCTTGCAATTACAAATCTTGATCTAATAACTCACAGCAGGGCCCATTCCTGCGCCCACCAAGAGTAACTGTGAGAGCTTACAGTCTTGTGGCAACACCGTCCACCACCACCACCACCACCACCGCCAAAGGCCCAATTTTTCTGCCCGGTTCAACAGGTGCATGCAAGTACAAATCTTGATCTATTAACTCACAGCAGGGCCCATTCCTGTGCCCACCAGTCTTGTGGCTACACCAACATCTAATAGGGCAAATTTCTGCAGAGTATATACGCCAGGCCCCTACTTTCAAACATCCAACTTACAAACGACTCCTACTTGCAAATGGAAAGAGAAAACAGGAAGTGAGAGGAAATCTACCCCTAGGAAGGGAAATTCTATCCTGTTAGATTTAATTTGGGAAAAAGGTATCTCCTCTCTACTGATACTTTATCACCAATCCTTGTTTCAATTAAAACCCCACTTTTCCAAAAACATTTGTCATTGGGACAGAAAGTGAGGTGACATGTTCTGAACAGATGTGCAAAGACAGTGAGACCACACTCTGGAACAAGTTAGGCCCCTTTCACACTTATACGACTTGTCCCACGATTTTGGACTGCAAAGTAGCATGACAAGTCGTTCCCCATGATTTTCAATGACAGCCATTCATATTAGTACGACTTTCCGACTTCAAAGTAGTCCCTGCACTACTTTGGTCCGATTTTGATGCCACTTACACAGGCATTCCTAGAAATCGCGACAAAATCGCTGCAAAAATCGCAGCAAAATTGTGGGCGCGAATCACGACTTTAAAGTCGCACAAGTGTTAAAGGGGACTTAAGAAGTTTTCTTTATTTGACTCGTACGAGGAGACAAGTTACAACAAAATGACAGATATTTGCCTATTGGTTTTGACCTCTATTACCCATGCAATAGGGCAGCATACATAGAGTTCAGCCTTATGAGCTCCTATCTGACTTGTCTGTCTAACAATTGTAGAGCTTGCATTTATATACCCTTTTACAATCCTTTTGCAAATTTATCTCAGCCATCTGTCCTAGATATGATTGGTCGCTAAGATCTATCTCAATGTAACCAACCATAAATCTGACACCTGTTCTACAACCAGATAAACTTATTTATTCCCAGAATTACAATATGATCATTAAAGTGATTTATAACAGTTTTTGTCCAATTAAAAACACCTGTGTAGAGACAGTCTGGCACCCAGCTGTGTTAGATCAAACCTTCCTTATCCTGATAAGACAGATTTACGACTTTGAGAAAATGAAACTTCCCTAACCCCACCAGATGTGTTATATGTGTTTACTGTATAATCCTATGTGTAAAAGTACTGTATCACTTACAATATGTATATATATATATATATATATATATATATATATATATATATATAAGTGGTAGTGGAATGGGGGATTGGATGGGATGAGTGGCAGCGGTGGGGGGCATTGGATGAAATGAGTGGCAGCGGTGGTGGGAGGATGGGATCACTGGCGAGGGTGGTGGTTAGGGGGATGGGATGAGTGGTAGTGGAAGGGGGGATTGGATGGGATGAGTTTCAGTGGTGGGGGGTGGGATCAGTGGCAAGGATGGTGGTTGCGGGATGGGATCAGTGGTAGCAGTGGTCGTATTAGTGTGTGGGGGGTTGGATTAGTGGCAGTAGTGGTCATGGTGGTGTGGGGGTGGAGTAGTGGCAGCAGTGGTCATGGTTGTGTGGGGGGTATCAGTGGTGGTGGTGTGGGGGGAATCAGTGGCAGTAGTGGTAGTGGTGTGTGGGTGGAATCAGTGGCAGTAGTGGTAGTGGTGCGGGGGGAATCAGTGGCAGCAGTGGTAGTGGTGTGGGGGGATCAGTGGCAGTGTTGATATTGAGGGATGGGATCAGTGCCACTCACTTGCAGGTCACTCGCAAATCACTTGGTTCCCCCTCCTTGCGGGGCCTGTGAGTACCCGTGAGTGCGGGCAGAGAGAATGGGCAAAGAGGATGGCCAGAGCGGGCGGGGACTGTGCCCGTGGAGCAGGGCGGGGACTTTGTGCCCGTGAATGACCAGTGTACTATTTCCCGACGGGCCCCCCTACAGTGGCGGAACTCAAGGGCCCAGACGCTATTGCGACTGCTGAGACCCTGATAATTCCGCCACTGAGTATGTGTAACAGGGCATCATTCGGTATTTATAAACAGGAATCTCTGGTATTGTGTGTATGTAACTTTTACTTATGGTAACATGGCCTTTCTTTACTTTTTTTTTGTTTTATTTTTTTGTAACAGGGGGCTATTTAGAAATGTTTTAGGCTGGGTTCACACTGCATCCAATTTGCATGACAGGAGAGTGTGACCGATTCTCAATGGAGCCGGTTCACACACCTCTAGGGTGGCTGCAGTACAAATTGCAGAAGGGTCCTGTGCATCTTCTGGTCTGTTTTAGGTGCGAATTCAGCAAAAAATTTGGACCTGATTCGCAACTGAAATGGTGAACAGTCACGCACCGGAACCCCCTGCTGTGAGCCGCAGCGGCAGCTATTGTAAACCCAGCCTTAAGCCAAGATTCATACAACTTACACCCAAGATTCAGACATTTTTGATTGGAATTAAAGTGGATAATTCTGACCTGGGCACATACAGTATATATGTAGTGTTTACACATCTCTCTCCAACCACTTGCCCACTGGGCACTTAAACCCCACTTCCTAACCAGACCAATTTTCAGCTTTCAGTGCTCTCACATTTTGAATGTAAATTACTCAGTCATGCAAAACACTGTACCCATATGAAATTTTGTCCACTTTTTTCACACAAAATAGAGCTTCTTTTGGTGGTATTTGAACACTGTACCCATATGAAATGTTTTTATTTTTTGCGCTATAAATGAAAAAACACCAAAAATTTTGTAAAAAAAAATGCATTTTTTCTTAATTTCTGTTATAAAATTTTGCAAATTAGTAATTTTTCTTCATAAATTTTGGCCAAAATTTATACTGCTACATATCTTTGGTAAAAAAAAAAAACCCAAATAAGTGTATATTATTTGGTCTTTGTGAAAGTTATAGAGTCTACAAGCTATGGTGCCAATCATTGAAAATTGATCACACCTGATGTACTGACGGCCTATCTCATTTCTTGAGACCCTAACAAGCCAGGACAGTACAAATACCCCCCAAATGACCCTTTTTGGAAAGTAGACAGTCCAAGGTATTTAGTAAGAGGCATGGTGAGTTTTTTGAAGTTGTAATTTTTGCCCACAATTCTTTGCAATATTAAGATTTCTTTTTTCATTTTTTTCACAAAATTGTCATAATAAAAAGTTATTTCTCACACACAGCATATGCATAGTACAAATTACACCCCAAAATACATTCTACTACTCCTCCTGAGTATGGTGATACCACATGTGTGAGACTTTTAGACAGCCTGGCCACATACAGAGGCCCAACATGCAAGGAGCACCATCAGGCGTTCTAGGGACATAAAGTACACATATCATTTCTAGACTACCTCTTACACTTTTGAAGGCCCTGGAGCACCAGGACAATGGAAATGCCCAAAAAATTACCCCATTTTGGAAAGTAAACACCCCAACGTATAATCTATGAGGCATAATGAGTCTTTTGAACATGTCATTTTATTCCACAAGTTTTTGGAAAATGTGTAAAAAAAAATGAAAACGCATTTTTTTTTACACAAAGTTGTCCATTTATAAGATATTTCTAACACATAGCATGTACATAGCAAAAATTACACCCCAAAATACATTCTGCTACTCCTCCTGAGTATGGCGATACCACATGTGTGAGACTTTTACACAGCCTGGCCACATACAGAGGCCCAACATGCAGGGAGCACCATCAAGTGTTCTAGGAACATACATTTCACATCTAATTTGACTACCTATTACACAACTGTGAGGCACGGATGGGCACTGTAGTGGCACTGATGTGGCACGGATTAGCACTGATGTGGCATGGATGTGGCACTGATGAGAACTGATGTGGCATGGATGAGCACTGATGTGGCACGGATGTGGCACTGATGTGGCATGGATGAGCACTGATGGGCACTGATGTGGCATGGATGTGGCACGGATGAGAACTGATATGGCATGGATGAGCACTGATGTGGCATGGATGTGGCACAGATGAGCACTGATTTGGCACGGATGAGAACTGACATGGCACAGATGATCACTGATGTGGCATGGATGTGACACGGATGATCCCTGATGTGGCATGGATGTGGCACGGATGATCACTGATGTGGCATGGATGTGGCACGGATGATCATGGATGTGGCATGGATGTGGCACGGATGATCACTGATGTGGCATGGATGTGGCACGGATGATCACTGATGTGGCATGGATGTGGCACGGATGATCACTGATGTGGCATTGATGAGCACTGATGTTGCATGGATGTGACATGGATGATTACTGATGTGGCATGGATGTGGTACGGATGATCACTGATGTGGAATGGATGTGGCACAGATGATCACTGATGTGGCAGGGATGTGGCACGGATGAGCACTGATGTGGCACAGATGTGGCACAGATGTGGCATGGATGATCACTGATGTGGCACGGATGATCACTGATGTGGCATGGATGTGGCACGGATGAGCGTGGATGTGGCACGGATGAGCGTGGATGAGCCATGGATGTGGATTGATGAGCCATGGATGAGCATGGATGGATGAGCATGGATGAGCATGGATGAGCAGGGATGGAGCATGGATGAGCATGAATGTGGATGGATGAGCCAGGGATGAGCATGGATGAGCATGGATGAGGATGGATGAGCCATGGATGGAGCATGGATGAGGATGTATGATCCAGGGATGGAGCAAGAATAAGCCAGGGATGAAGCATGAATGAGGATGGATGAGCCAGGGATGGAGCATGGATGGATGAGCCAGGGATGGATGAGCCAAGGATGGGTGGATGAGCAAGGGATGGACACAGATCAGGGCTGTGGGGACTTCAGATCCAATCCACAGCGCTGCTGCATAGGCTCACTCCTCTCCTCACACGCTGTACCGATCGGACATGCTCCGGTTTGTTTCCAAGTGATCACTCCATCATTGGACAGAGTGATCTTGTGGTAAAGGGCCGATGTCATTGGCCCTTTACCCTGATCCATGACACGCCGGGTGTGGGAGACCCGACGGTCACGGACAAGCCCGGGGAAGGGGGCGCAGGAGCCTGATTCTGGGAGGACGTTATAGTATGCCCTCCCAGAGTTATCCGACCACGCTGTAGCCATTTTTTCCCAGTCGGCAAGTGGATAGTCTAACATTCAAGGAGGGGAAAAAGGGGGGAGGGGGGTCTCTCCTGCCAATCCGTAAGAAATAACAACAGCCAAGTCTATTACTGAGACGCCCAAAGGAGCCAGACCTTATCATACTTCCAGGGGTAGCCACGGTTAAGCTACGGTGATTCGCCCAATGGAGCCAACCTGCTGCAGTATAACTGCAGCAGCTGGTACTTAACTGGTTAATGCAAAAAGGGGATTATGACACAAAGTGATAAAGGCCATATGATTAGGCAAAATAATAACAATTGTGATAAAGTCCATAACGTGCTTCTATAAGTGAAAATATGTGGAAGGACACTCAAAGTAACACTCTGTTATGCACCTCCATAAGCTCATTCAGTAAAGGGATCCTCTCTCCTGCAGAGGGCTATCCAGTGGTATGATATTCCTCACAGCAATGGCAATAACCTTCTCCAGGTGATCTCCAACAGTGGAATATATCATAAGGTAAAAAGAGGAGGCTTCGTGGTGCAGTACTCCACTTAAAAATGTATTATAAAATTTGTAGGCACTAACATCCAAAAAAACTGTGATCAGTACATTCAAACAGCTGCGGCTCAAGCCAGCCAGCTGGTGCGTGGTGACGTCAAGAACTGTTGCTCAACCCGACGCGTTTCCCCATACAAGGCATCGACTGGGAACGGAGGCTCTGTCTGGACGTCACACACCAGTCTCTATATACATGCAAAGCAGGAGAGACACTGGAGATGCGATTCCAGGCTCTTCCTATTGATGTCATCTATATTAATAGATTCTTTACCAACTTAATGGCTTAAAATCAGTGTATACTGTACTTGCTCAAATATATTCTAATATATATACAAACACTGAAAAAGTATGAGTTCTATATCAAATAATGATAAATATTTGAAATCCATGTAAATAATACAATTATTAACGTAAATATCCATTTGACATAAATTCACTATTATTTTAAACACAAAATTCTGTGCTTAGGTAAAAATATAGCTGCAGTGTCCCCAATCAAAGACACCACAAAGTGGTGCCCAAAAAACAAATAATCACAACAAAGGAGAAATGGAGCTGCTAAAATGAATGTGAAAGTGACATACATACATCACCTAACCTTAGAGATATTTAAATATGTGTATGACAATGTGAGATTTTTATAGAACAATAAAAATGTATAAAGTAAAAAGTTATAAAAACTCAGTGCAATCTGAGAAATGTGAGTGTGTGAGGTCTATATAGGCCAATAACAAATGTATATATAGAGGTGAGTTCCTAAGTAGTGTAATACACCATGTACAAAAATACAAAAAATGATAAAAACTCTATTCATATCTAAGAAGTTTGAGTATGTACCATATGTTAAATGGCTGATACCAAGTGCTAGTTGCTATATGAAATAAATAAATAATTATATATATATATATATCCGAAGCAGGAGAGTGTATTGGTCCCAGGGACATCTGGATTGAGGATCTTATTTACTTTTGTGGATATATATATATATATATACATTGACGTTTTTTGTTGTTGTGTCTGCATACAGCTTTTTTATATAGTTTTTCTTATTTATGTATTGTATGCTCACTACTATTTTTCACTTGTTCCACATACATACTAGTGGTTCACTTTGTTATATATTGAGATATAGAATTTTTGTAGAATGGCAATGTGTGTATGGCCTGGTCTGGCCAATCCAATAGACAGACAAGAAAGAAGCCTAGTGCACAAGGCACAGCATAACACCTCAGGATTGTGAGGACAGACCAGGAAAGTATTTATAAATTAATAATTTTATTTGAGAATGTAATTAACAATAGAAACATTAAAATCAATGTCAGTACAAAGTTGTATACATAATATTGCCCTCTTATTTACTGAAGAGCTAGTACATGCAGCTGTTGTGGATGACGCCTGACATGTTTCAGACTCATATGTCCTTCTTCATAGGCTTTTTGTCATCAAGAGCATACATGTTCTGTAATGTAAACATATTTAGGCATTAATATAATAATAAATGAAGGATGGCTCGAAAGTTCTCACATAAGAAGGTACCTCATCCCAAAATTGAATGTTAAAATGGTGAACAAGGATAGATATAGGGGATTATCACGACCCAGAAATGAAACCCCAAAGCAGCAGTCAAAGTGTTAACACCGCATCTATGGCTGTAGGGGGCATAAGGCCCCTTTCACACTGGGGCGGGGAGCCGCGGTGACGGTAAAGCAGCGCTATATTTAGCGCTGCTTTACCGTCGTTTTAACCGCGGTATTCGGCCGCTCGCGGTGCGGTTTTAGCCCCCGCGAGCGGCCGAAAAGGGGTTAAACACCCCCCGCAGAGCGGCGCCGTAGTGGCGCTTTGCGGCGGTATTGCCGCAGTATCACCGCGGTGTCCCATTCTATTCAATGGGAAGGAGCGGTATAGGAGCGGTGAACACACCGCTCCTATCCCGCTCCAAAGATGCTGCTAGCAGGACTTTTTTTGTCATCCTGCTAGCGCACCGCTCCAGTGTGAAAGCCCGCCGGCTTTCACACTGGAGTTAAAGGGGCAGGATTTTTTCATGCGGTGAACAGGCGCTATTTTTAGCGCTGCACCGCATGAAAAACGCTTAGGTGTGAAAGGGGCCTAAGAGACCTGGTGAATGAAAAAATTGTCATGTGAGATAGAAATTACATTAAGGAGAGTAACTGATCTCCATAAAGAGGGGAGGGCTAACATAGCCTCAATAAAACTTACCCAAATAGTATAGGACAATTTGTATGTGGGGGCGTCGGGCAGATAGAATAATAAAAGATGTTGATATAAGTAGCCAACACAGGGTAGTTTAGCAATGTCTAAGTTCAAAGAGAAACAAGGATAACTGACAGTTACTATGAGTAGGTTAAAACAGACACAGCGCATTTAGTGCATAGTTTGTAAAAAGAGCACGCTCACCTGGCCATGCAGAGGGCTATTAAACTAGATGACACATCTATCAAGAGCATGGTATGATCAATGGAGACAGATATCAGGTCACCTATTAGGGCAGATGTATAAGCCACAATTAGGCAAAGTCTGCAAAGAGACAAAATCAATGCCATCAGCAAGGCTTGAGGCCAAAATTTCAAAAGAATTAGTTGTGTCAGAAGCAAAAACAAGATATCAACAATACCTGTGTAGCAAGACCGCATGGTAAACTGACGCCCCTGAGTCCATCACAGTAACTGTGTGGACTAGCCGGTCTTAAATACCCCCCACACCTGATCAGCATTGAGCTGATCAGGGAGCGGACAAAATAGCCGACCGCGCATGCGCACATGGAAGGACACGCATGGCCTACATTTCCCATGGTGCTTGTCATGTGCGGGCGCATCACATAAACGGCAGCGCGCACATCACGGACACACACATAACCAATTACAGTCCCTACAGGATGGTAGATGTAATAGCAGCGAAATGGATGATAACAGCGCTGAAGTACAATTAGTGAAGCAGATGTTGCGGAACATGGGAGAAATGTAGTGATAGCAGAGGCTAGGGGTGGGCTGGCGCAAAGAACAGCGCCAACCCTTGGGTGTCCATACAGCCAACAGCAGCGCCACATACTGACCGGCCAGGAGAATACATTGATGGAAAATAGGAACCAGCCGTCCAAAGACAGGTACAGCAGAGTCGCCGCAGATCCTAGGCAGGGAAGGGACTTAAAGAAACCCAGGGCTGGCAGGGGGCCAGATCATTCTCTATGATAGGAGAAAGAAGGAACCCACAGCAAAGCCGGGGATTATAAGAGCATGTCATGGGTGGTCAAAGTGGCCATAGTTAGTTTAATTGCAAAGAACAAAAAAAAGAGACAAAATATAAGAAAATAATAATGAAGAGGAACACTATAATCTTGGAGAATTTTTTGAATATACAGCAATACTTAATATGCACATGGTATACAGTAAATTAAAATTAATTAATTATGTCACATGGAGAGAAAATAGTGATATCAATTAGGTATATTGATAGGGTTGATTATAACTAGGACATAAATCTCAGTGGCCCAAAAAATCCCACCCTAATTTTGGCAAACAAGTCACAGCGACGCAGAAGAAGTTCAACAGGCAATTATTGTGAAAAAGTCTCAGATCCAATAGAATTATAGCGACCAGATGCATCTCCAGATGTTGGTGCATGTGTCGATAAGAAAAAAAAAAATAGAATGTGTAAATATCCAAACAAAGTAGATGTATGAAATTACAATTTTGATGTTAGTGTCATCATGTGTAATATTCATAGGAAGGATTTATAACTAATATACTCATTTAAACCTGGGAAATGAGTCGCATTTAAGTTATGAATCCATTTGGTTTCCAACTGGAGCAATTTTTCATCTATGCCACCCCCTCTCACATGTGTTTCCACATGCTCCAAGGCAGCAAATCAAATGAACCGTGAGTCAAAGTTATGTATGGCTCCAATGTGCCTATTGATTGCCATAGTTGTAATGCGTTTTTGCATAGGTTTGATGTGATCTCGAATGCGGACCTGAAAAGGTTGCTTGGTTTTCCCAATATAAAAGGCCCCACATCTACAAGATGCTATACAAACTACCCCTATGGTTCTGCAATCAACATGATGTTGAATATTGTGTGCAGAGCCATCGGGTAGAGAAACTGTCCTAGAATTGATAATGACAGGACAGATGTCACAATGTCCACAAGGAAAAGTGCCAGATTCAAGTTCAGTGTGTCTTTTTTTGGGGGAGTGATGACTTCTTATCAGTCGATCTCTTAAAGATGGAGAGCGATGATAAGTAATGTCAGGGTTGGGTCTCACAAATTTACTTATAGATGTATACAATTTATCTAGTTCCTTATATAATGTGAAACTCTCTAAAGTCCTCTGTTATTGATTGCATTCTGTAACCTTGTTGTATTAATTATTTTTAGTTTTGTGTCTTTTTTTCTCTGTGTATAAACTTTTGAAATTGAGCTATCTAGCTTACTCAGTGACCGGGATATCCCACCATTATGGCTGACTTTTGCGGCGATGCATGGAAAGCTTTGATGGATAAAATTCAGGTATCTCAAAATATAACTAACATTACGGATGCAGAACTAAATAGGGCCTTTATGAGACTTCAACGTTTACTAGAAAAAAAAGTCTGGGTTTATTGGCACAAAACCTATTTTGAAAAATATAGTACTAACCAAATAGTACCTTGGGGCTTACGGATACAAATTTTTCCAAACATAAAAAAAGTCAATGATATTCTCAAAACTTCTTGGGAATATAATTTACAATCCTGTTCATTTAATATGATTTCTTCCTTATGTAAACAGTATGAACATGAACTGGATCAGTTGGACATTTCTATCAATAACTGGCATGCAGACCATGCCTCCATTTTGTCTTCCCCGAGATTCTGCAAGAGGGACAAACTCTTGCGGACCCACCTCGAGGTATACACACTGGAGGTGATCGGTGCCAAGGAAGGTAAATATTTGAGAGACAAATCTGCTTACGATAACGGTTATGCCTACAAATGGAATACCACCGCCAACACTAGGCCTGCTCCTAAAGCCCCTAATTTTGATGTACCACCTATGAATAATGATTGACTCAACACTCCATCTGCCTCTATCTCCTCCAGTACTTCTACCACGTACTAAGATTTATCTCATGACCGAGTTCCTAAGAAAAGAAAAGGCGAACGATCCATGTTCTGCCCATATTGTCATAGTAATATGTGCTATGTGCTGTTACAGATTATACTGCAATGTTGGTTTGACATTGTTGCCATCTAGTGGCCAGAGTTAGTTATTATTTTGTCACTAGGAAAAGGAATTCCTTTACATTCAAAGCAGTAACCTTTAACCTGGAACTGGTATCTTCACAGTAAAGAGCAGTAACCTTTAACCTGGAACTGTATTTCCTTCATTTTATGACTGCTCCATGATATAACAGACTGCAGACAGAAGAGCTCTCATCTATTCCTGGATTAATGGTGGAATTGTCTGTGAGTACACTCACTGATAGAGTGAAGCTGCTGTATAATGTTTTAATGTACTAACACATATGTTTTGTTTATGTTTATGTTGTAGTTTTACAAAGTTATTCGGAAAAAGAATACATACAGATTTGATGTCTCACGTTTCTTGACTTCTGAATTATTGTTAAGCTGTCTGACTAGTGTTATACAACAGTTCAATAACGCGAAGCAGAACAGTAAAAAGACAACCACGTGGCAGTCTGGAATAAACTGAGACGCCATTACTGAAGCATGAGTCTAAGATCAGGAACAAAGTACCAGGCTGATGACATGCTACCGCCGTCACAGCAAGGCAGGGAGAAAATTCCCAGCGCCCAGCAAGACGATGCACAATCGCATGTGTCCAGATCTTCACGGGCTAGCAAGATGTCCTCAGCAAGTTCCTCAGCAGTTAAAGCTCGTGCCAAGGCAGAAGCTGCCCGCGTCCAGCTACAGTACGCACAAGAAGAAGCGGAATTAGAAGCAAAATTGCTCATCCTGAAGCGTCAGAAGGCTGCTGCAGCTGCTGAAGCTGAGGCCGCTGCCTACATGGGAACAAGTCGGTCAGGAAGTGAAAAATCATATAAAGACCCAGAGGTTCCAGAAAAACCTCTATCCTCTACAGATCGTACAAGTACATCCAGAACCTTACTGATGAGCATACAAAGGAACAGTCTCTTAAACCTGAAGCAAAGGAATTCAGGCCGAGATCAACATCCCCCCTGAGCAGGCCCAAACAACCACATGAGGTCAGCGGCTGCCAGCAAATCAAGAATGAACCACCAGAAACCCCTAAGATCAAAAAACAATTGTTTCCATCACCTCAACATATAGATTACATGGGCGAACAACAATGTGCAGTGGATGTCACCAAATATCTCATCCGCAAAGAGATGGTTAGCTCAGGCTTTCTCCAATTTGATGACTGTCCTGAAAACTACTGGGCATGGAAATCCTCCTTTCTGAATGCCACTGAAGGTCTGAACTTTTCACCAGCAGACATACTTAATTTGATGATAAAATGGCTTGGTATCGAGTCAGCAGAGCATGCTAAGAGGATGAGAAGAGCAAACCTGTTCAACCCTGCAGCAGGACTCAATATGACCTGGAAAAGACTAGAAGAAACGTATGGATCCCCTGAGGTAATAGAAGGAGCACTGTTGAAAAAACTTGAAGTCTTTCCCAAGGTGGGCTACAGAGACAACGTGCGGCTACAAGAACTAAGTGATCTTCTACTAGAGATAGAATATGCCAAAGAGGATGGCTACTTGCCAGGACTTTCATATCTAGATACAGCTAGAGGCACCAATCCCATAGTAGAGAAACTACCCTCAAATCTGCAAGACAAGTGGATGTCTGTGGGAGGTAAATTCAAAGAAGATTATGGTGTTGCTTTCCCCCCTTTCTCTGTGTTTTCTAGGTTTGTCCGGCAGCAAGCGAAAATCCGAAGTGATCCCAGTTTCGCCTTCACCACCAGCGGCAATCAATCACACAGACCTGAGAAACCTCACAGACCTCACGGTAGGACTTCTGTATCCACACACAAAACAGCTGTACCTTCAGAAGTCACAGACTATCAAAGCACCCACAAGGTACACACCATAGAAAACCCTGATAGACATTGCCCAATACACAAAAAAACACATCCACTAAAGAAATGCAAAGGCTTTAGAAGCAAACCCATTGCAGAGCGGATGTCCTTCCTTAAACAGAACGGCATCTGTTTCAAGTGTTGCGGATCCACTTATCACGTTGCCAAAGACTGCAAAATACAAGTAGAATGTACAGAATGTGTCAGTGAGAGAAATATTGCAGCTTTGCACCCAGGCCCTGCTCCTGTCCCACTAGAGACTGTAGAACCCGGGAAAGATCAGGGCAGGGAGCAACAAGAGACCCCACTCTCCTCAGTGATGTCTAATTGCACTAAAGTATGTGGACAAGGCAAGAGTGCACGTTCATGCTCTAAAATCTGTTTAGTGACTGTGTATCCCACTGGCAAGAGAGAAAGAGCAGTGACAATGTATGCAGTGCTAGATGAACAGAGCAACAGATCCCTTGCAAAGCCAGAATTCTTTGATATCTTTAATCTTAAGGCAAGTGCAGTTCCATACACTCTAAAGACATGTGCGGGGACAATTGAAACCACAGGGAGAAGAGCTTCTGACTTTACCATTGAATCCTTCAATAAGAAAGTGCAGTTCCCACTTCCTACCCTAATAGAGTGTGGCATGATACCTGACGACAAAACTGAGATTCCCTCTCCAGAAGTAGCCCATCACCACCCTCACCTCCGCTCAATTACACACCTTATCCCAGCTGTTGAGCCAGATGTTTCTATCCTTCTACTACTTGGGAGAGACATTCTGCAGGTACACAAGGTGCGCCAGCAAATCAATGGACCTTATAATGCCCCCTACGCACAGAGACTGGACCTGGGGTGGGTCATTGTAGGAGAAGTTTGCCTGGGGACAGTGCACCAGCCTGACAATATTACCACTTTGAAGACGTCTGTGTTAACAAATGGACGCGCATCCCTTCTCAGTCCCTGTCACAACAGCTTCGTTGTCAAGGAAAGCTTTAGCAGGCCAACACAACACTGTGACCCTTCTACACTATATGGTATGGAAGAAGTCAATTCCAACATTGAGACAGACAACCTAGGGATTACAGTGTTCCAGAAAACTAAAGATGACGATAAACAGGCCCTCTCTATAGAAGATCAAACCTTCTGCCAGATTATGGATAAAGAGGCTTACCAAGATGACAATCACAGTTGGGTAGCCCCTCTTCCCTTTCGCACACCAAGACGTGTTTTGCCTAGTAACAGGGAGCAAGCCATGAAGCGTTTGCATTCACTCAGCAAAACTCTGCAGAGAAAGCCAGAAGTGAAAAGAGATTTCACTGAATTCATTAAAGGGATGCTAGACAACGATCACGCTGAAGTTGCAGGACCACTTGAAGCAGACAGGAAACACTGGTATCTACCAATGTTTGGTGTTTACCACCCACACAAACTTAACCAAATGAGGCAATCTTCACACCCAGACCAGTGGTTCCATGTATCTACAGAGCAAAACCCTGCAGATTATGCCACTAGACCTACTCAAGCAGCATGCCTTCAGAACTCTATATGGTTCTCAGGCCCATCCTTTCTGTATCAACCACACTGTGAGCAGATAGACACTGCTAATGCTTATCCACTCATAGAGCCCGAAGCTGACCCTGAAATCAGATCGGAAATTACGAGTTTCAGCACCAAAGCTTCTGAAGCCACACTTCACCCACATTGCTTTGATAGATTTTCTTGCTGGAAGATACTAGTTAAGACTCTAGCCAGACTCATCCATGTCGCTAAAACCTTCCGGAGAGAAACCAGTAGCGATCAAGTCAGAAGGTGGGAAAGTTTCCATGAACAGGTCAATCTAATAGAACTTGATCAGGCAAAGTCTGTTATAATTTCTTCTGTTCAAAACAAACATTTCCAGAAGGAAATTGACTGCATCAAAAAACAAATGACGTTCCCAAAACAAAGCCGTCTTGGGAAGCTTAGCCCCTTTCTAGACAAGAATGGGTTGTTGAGAGTAGGTGGACGTTTGTCTCTTGCTGAAATTTCAGAGGAAGAGAAACAGCCTGTCATCATACCTTATGATCACCACATTGCAGCACTGCTTGTTAGGTACTATCACGAACAAGTAGTTCACCAAGGGCGACACATCACAGAAGGTGCAATTAGATCCGCAGGTTTCTGGATTCTTGGTGGCAAACGCTTGGTATCAGCTGTTATACACAAATGTGTCATCTGTCGCAAGCTGCGGGGAAGATTACAAAGTCAAAAGATGGCAGAGCTACCAGAGGACAGAGTAATTGCTCAACCACCTTTCACCAATGTGGGCTTAGATGTATTTGGTCCATGGTCTGTTTTAACCCGTCGCACTAGAGGAGGCAGTGCGGACAGTAAACGATGGGCAGTTCTTTTCACTTGTTTGTCCACCCGAGCTGTACACATAGAGCTACTTGAAGCTATGTCAACATCAAGCTTTATTAATGCCTTGAGGAGATTCTTCTCAATTCGTGGCCCAGCAAGACTGCTCCGTTCTGACAGAGGAACAAACTTTGTGGGAGCCTGCAAAGAACTTAACATTTGTGACAGTGAATCACAATTGCAAGACTTTCTCCAAGACAGAGGATGTACATGGGTCTTTAATCCTCCACACTCCTCACATATGGGTGGTGTCTGGGAGAGACTTATAGGTATTGCCAGACGAATCTTGGATGCTATGTTGCTACAAACCAAACCTGTTCACGAGACTTTAAGCACCTTTATGGCAGAGGTTTCAGCTATTATGAATGCCAGGCCTATAGTTCCTGTGTCCTCAGACCCAGATACACCTATGGTCCTTACCCCAGCAATGTTGTTGACTCAAAAGGTGAACTCTTTGTCTGCTCCATCTGGAACCATAAGTACAACACAAGTTCATGCAAAACAATGGAAGCAAGTACAATGCTTGGCAGACACCTTTTGGAAAGGATGGAAGAGAGAGCATCTGTCAAATTTGCAACGCCGCAGGAAATGGACTGAGGATCGCCCAAATGTAAAAGTGGGTGATGTTGTTTTGTTGAAGGACAGCCAAGAGGGCAGAAATGAGTGGCCCGTAGGACGTATTGTCAATGCTCTACCAAGCAGAGATGGCAAGGTCAGAAAGGTGGAGGTCAAGATTGTGAAAAATGAGACCACCAGAATTTATCTCAGACCTGTAACTGACATTATAGTTTTGATATCGGACTAGCTAGGATTCCATTTTCCTGTTTATATGTTTTTTCTGCATAGCAGTGGTTGTTTATGTAATGACATAATAAATTATGCCAGACAGGGAGTGTTCTGCCCATATTGTCATAGTAATATGTGCTATGTGCTGTTACAGATTATACTGCAATGTTGGTTTGACATTGTTGCCATCTAGTGGCCAGAGTTAGTTATTATTTTGTCACTAGGAAAAGGAATTCCTTTACATTCAAGGCAGTAACCTTTAACCTGGAACTGGTATCTTCACAGTAAAGAGCAGTAACCTTTAACCTGGAACTGTATTTCCTTCATTTTATGACTGCTCCATGATATAACAGACTGCAGACAGAAGAGCTCTCATCTATTCCTGGATTAATGGTGGAATTGTCTGTGAGTACACTCACTGATAGAGTGAAGCTGCTGTATAATGTTTTAATGTACTGACACATATGTTTTGTTTATGTTTATGTTGTAGTTTTACAAAGTTATTCGGAAAAAGAATACATACAGATTTGATGTCTCACGTTTCTTGACTTCTGAATTATTGTTAAGCTGTCTGACTAGTGTTATACAACAGTTCAATAACGCGAAGCAGAACAATAGGTAATTTACAGTATTATATGGAGACACTGGGACATGACACGTACACCTAAATCAAATAACATTGCCCACCCCCACCCCCATTCAAAACCACCCCATAACCACCCACAGACAGTCCCCAATCTGCCCCACAGACCAAGTGCGGGACAACTTCAAAGAAAAGTGGGAAAGGCCCTACCTCTCATATCGGATCCAATGCCAAATATTCTCAGAAGAGTTTCATGGGGTACTGACCCAACACTAAAAACAACACTCAAAATGGGTAAATCGCAGGGAGGAAGATATGGAGCTCGGTAAGATACAAAAATCGTCAAGATTTTATACGGAACATATACCTAAAGGTAAAGTATAAGAAAAAGTATATGTATGTGTGACGGACCTCGTACTCAAGATGTCCGCCGTAACTGCTTCCTCTGTCCGGTACCACACAATCCAAGACCCCCTTAGCTTACCCAGTCACCAGACAACACCAGTGTAGGCTACATCAGGAAATGAATCTTTATTTGACATGTCACACTTATATACAGTTGACAGATGACTCAAGCCTAACCTAATTAGCATGAGCTAATTATCTTAATCAACACTGGGCTCCTTCATTCAATTGCAGGGTTAATTAGCACACACAACAATAGGTGAAACACTTCTACAAGCCAGACTATACTCAATTACATAACACAGGTGGCTGGAGTTCATGAGTCATGACATTAGCGTCTCTTGCTAATATGCCAAATACACATACAGATTCTATGTGTATTGGGGGGCCAGCATGGACCTGAATCCAAGTACCACCATCTCAGGGGTCCCAGGCCTGCAGCTCAAAGAGCACTGTTCCCCCAAATGCCAGGGCCCATAATCCCAAGGCAACAGGTTCGCACTCAGTCCCCTCCAGCAGCCCGTGTCCCGGCTAGGTCCGTCACAGTATGTATTTAATGAGGTATTACGCCATGAAGTCAACGAAAAAAATAAAATAAATTGATAACTAAAAAGGGTTTCCCTCCCAAGATTGCCGCTTACCGCGTTAAAATGTCCTTAGTATAGAGTATAATACTTGAAAAAAAGGAAGTAAACACCGCGCTAATCAATAGCTAAAAAAATCCTAGTAATTAGTGATATAAATCAATTTAAATAACATGTGAAATTATGTGTAATAAAAAATGATGATAAGCAGCAGCTAAAAAATTGCGTGATATACACAATAAACAGACAGAATATAACAAAAAGCCGCGCTAGTGACTCAAATTAAAATATTATGTGATTTGAAATTAATACAAATCCAAAAAAAAGGGGGGTTGAACCAAAAAATGGACAAAAACAGTTATCCACAAAAGTCCAGTGATATAAATGAAACCAGTGTTCATATAAGTGACAGGGTAAAACCCCAAAATCCAGTGACTGTGAAAACCAGGAACACCGTGATCCGCCACCGTAAATTAAGTGCGCTTACCAGAGGGCAAGCTCAAATAAGCCCATATGATGTAATCGGGATAACTCTTAACCATCAGAACTGGCACCAACTCAGATCTCCTCATATAGGGTCAGCCAGGGACGAATAGATTCCTGTTCCTCCTTGGGGCCAATAGTGGTATAAACAATCTCCAATAGCACCGGATCCAAGATCTCTTAGCAGCCTCTGGCAACTGTTACTCCTCAGTTCAAACTGCTATTCACAAGAGCCCCCCACAGCTGCGGACGTCTGACGTCATGCCGCCGTTTTGGCGCCAAGCGGACAAAGAGGGAGGCGCCCGCGCCGCAAAGAGCCGCCGCCGGAAATGACATCCCGGAAGTGCGGCAACGGGTGACATGCTATGCGGACACCCATTCGGCAACAATAACAACGGGCCTCCGCAATCACACATCACACCGATCCCGCACCAAGCGGCAAGAAGTGGCTATGGGGAACCTCAGGGTGGACGTGCAGTTAAAGCACTCCAGAAAACCCCCCATGAATGGGGAAGAGAAATTCTGAGGCTCCACTGGACATCCTTGGGTGTCCATACGAATACCCTTAACTTATCATCTCAGGGGAAAAAATTCATTAAACAGTCAATTCATCCTCTCACCCATTCCCCAATATATCCCCTGGTGTCTCCAGTCATGTCTCACGTGTCTTCAGATCACAACAAATACAGTTTATTCATAAATAAATTTTTTAATATGTAGACAATAATACAAAAGGATTTAAACATTACGCATGAGCGTATATATGTGTGTACAGATCAAGCCCCCCACCATTCCATCACAATATGGGATGCCCAGACTCGACAGGGCTCCGGGCCGAGAAAGAGGGCAACGTTATGAGAATATAAGTAGGGAGAAAAAAAAATAATAATAATAAAAAATAATGATAAAAATAAAATTAAAATTGGAAAAAAAAATAATTAAAAGAGTTTATTGTGAAATTTGATGTGGTGTGACAGCAAACATGAACGAGTACACTATGGCCAGAAGGTGGAAATATATATCCCGAGGGCAGGGTACAATACTGTCCCAATAACAACATCAAGGAAGCAGAGGTCAAACCCATATACATCAAAGAAAAGGTTTGTAGCTAATTCCTTTATTCAAACCTGGATATCGAGTCGCCTTATAATAAATATATCCAGCGACTTTCTAACTGCAAAAGTTTATTATCTATGTCGCCCCCGTGCTTGTGCTGTGGTAAATGTTCCAGACTATATAATCCTATAGAATCCTATCAATTTCAAATTAAAGTTATGATATAGTCCGACATGCCGACTAATAGGCATTTCCATTTTCCGTTTCTGTATATAATGTAAACTAACTCTAATGCGACAAAATAATGGTCTTTTGGTTTTGCCTATGTAAAAGGCTCCACATAGGCATTTCATTAGATAGACCGAACCGATCGATTGACAATTGGTCCTATGTTTAGGAGTCCAGGTGTCATTATTGGGAAGCATTATATCCTTGCCTTCTAAAATGTATGGACAGAAGTTACACTTACCCACATGGGTAAGTACCAGAAATATTACGTTTTTCTACAGAGGGTTTTTTATAATGACTCGTTACAAGTTTATCCTTGATGGATTGGGAGCGTTTAAAGGTTATCTCCGGATACGATTTAATAAATTTAGAGACCTTTTCATCTGCTGTTAAAAGGTACCAATACTTATTGTAGATACTTCGTATCTTACCGTGTTGTCGATTATATTTAGTAATTATTCTGGTTGAGGTAGAAGTCTCCTCTCTTCTGGGTTTATAGAGAAGTGTTGCTCGGTCCTGGAGTTTTACTCTATTAAATGCTTTCCTTAGGCTCGTCTTACTGTATCCTCTCACCAAAAGGCAGTCTCGTAGTAGATTAGCTTCCCTTTGAAAATCTTTAACATCGGTACAGTTCCTTTTTAATCTCAAAAATTGGCTATATGGAATACTTTTGATGAGTTGTTGAGGGTGTGAACTATTTGCATGCAACAAACTGTTGCCCGCTGAGGGCTTCCTATAGAGAGTGGAACTCAATGTTCCTTGATCATTTATATAGATTTCTACATCCAGAAAAGTAATTCTTGATTGGTCCATAGTGTGAGTAAATTTAAGATTGTATGTGTTGGTCTGTAGACTCTCCAAAAACAACTCGAGATCAATCGATGATCCTGCCCAGATCATGAAAACGTCGTCTATATATCTGTGCCATGATACAATTTGGCACGCATATATAGACGAGGCCTCATCAGAGAAAAGGTCACGCTCCCACCCCCCCAGGTACAGGTTCGCGTATGAGGGCGCACATTTGGCCCCCATAGCGACACCCTGCATCTGGAGGTAGTGGGAGCTCCCGAAGATGAAAACATTATGTGTCAGTACGAACTCTAGAAGTTCTGTAATAAATCCATTATATTTTCTGGAGTCTAATTCCCGCTCATTGAGGAAGCTCTGAATGACTTCCACCCCTCTATTATGTGGTATGGAATTATACAGTGCTTCTATATCGATGGCTACCAGCCAGCAATTAGGGGGGACTTCCAGACCATCCGCGGTTTTCAGCAGTTCTATGGTATCCATAACATATGAAAAGAGGCCCTTCACATGTGCATATAGGTACTCATCAATTAGTTGGCTAGCTTTTTCAGTTAGAGAGCCGCAGCCTGATATAATCGGTCGACCCGGAGGGTTAGTGAAATTCTTGTGCACCTTTGGGAGTGCGTAAAATGTCGGAATCCTGTAATCCGTAACATCCAAATATTTGTATGTATTCTGATCTATAATGCCTGTGTTATAGGCTTTCGCTATAATGATTTGATATAGCCGCACATAGTGGTTAACATGGGATTTAGGAATGGCTTTATACCATTTATCATTGCAAATGATATCTAGACACATTTTCTCGTAGAAAGTTGTGTCCATTATGACAAGGTTTCCACCCTTATCAGAGGGTTTTATGACAATATTCTTGTTCAGGTGCAACTTATGAACGGACTTCTTCCAATCTAGAGAGAGATTGGGTGGAGGTCCAGTCGACCAATTGGTCTTTTCAATTTCTTTTGCTACCTGGATCACGAATGCCCATATATTGGAATTTCCCTGTAATACAGGGAATGAGCGTGATTTGGGCTTGTAAGATTTTGGTTGTTCCCGTATTGGAATAGGTGGAAGAGTCCATGGTGGCAGAGCCAAGGGGATAGATACAACCGATTTGGTGGGGACAAGACCCGTATTCATGGGTTGAAAGACCCATCCGATCTCTTCGGGATTGCTTTCATCCCACAGGATCCATAAGATCCTGTAGGGCACGTAGATCTTCAAATGTAACATCAGGCAAGATGGAATTGTGTCCACCTTGGTCAATGTTCGTGGTAGAATCTTTATCGTATAATACTTTATACATGAGTCTTCTTCCAAATAATTGTAAGTCTTTAATTAGCTCGAATTGATCAGCGTTATCATCCGGGCAAAAGGTAAGTCCTAACTGTAGCACATTAGACTCAGTTTCGGTCAATATGTGGGACGATAGATTGATAATGTAAAATGTTTCCCGGTTCTTGATCGAGCCGGGACCTATTGTTTTAAAGACTGATTGTTGGTTCTTAAAGGAAATGAGCTTGCAATAGAGGTACGTCTAGATTCAACTAAACTAGGATTGAAAATAGGTGCCAAACGTGAATCGGCAGCAGAAAGTGTTAATGGTAAAGAGTGTTCTAAAGTTTGTTGCGACAAGGGTAACGCAAGTGTAGATGTTAGATCAAGATTAGCCACTGGTGTGGCTAAAGTCAAAAGTGAGTGATTCAACGCATGACCGGCAACTGGAGTAGTGGGGGCTGTATGACTATGTGCACGTGGGGGCTTTACAATCTTTTCCTTCTTATGTGCTTGTACTATCTTAGTGCGACCTAATGAACCGGTATCACTTGTTTGTTTATGTTTTCTAACAGCGCCACTTGGATCATTGAACTGAGTTATTATCGGTGCATATGATGCAGAGGACATTGATGAGGAATCAGACTCAGCTGTATCCATATTAGTGGTTGGAGGGGGCTGTTGGTACGATGCCCTTTGACAGGGGCGGACTGACCGGTCGGTGACTCGGTCGCCGCCCGAGGGCCCGGAGCCATTAGGGGCCCGTGCGGCCCAACGAGAGGCTGCTTGAAGCGGCTGTAATAATACCGCTAACGGCGCGCTGCTCCCCGCCTGCCCCTCCTTCCCTCCCGTCCGACGGCGGGAAGGAGGAGCGGGCGAGGATCCGCGCGCAGTTAGCGGTATTATCGCAGGTCCTTCACTCCAGTGGTTGCTATGGGGGTGCGTGCGTTGCTATGCACCCGGCTCTGACTTGGACCGCGCCGCATTGAGAGGGGTGCCGCGGCTCCCTCCTTCCCCTTCGGGATCTCCTCTCCTCTGCGTGATGTGCGGGGAGAGTGGGGGAGGAGGGAGAGAGGCAGAGACAGACCGTCCGACCGTCCCCACACACACCTCCACACGTGGCCTCAATGATCAGATCTCTGTCCCCACCAGCTGCACTCGCTGCCGCTTCCTCCTCGGCTGGGAGGAAGAGCCGAGGACGAGGAGGGACACAGACACCATCCACTACAGCACCTGCCCTGAGGTATGCAGCGGAGGGGGAGATAGTGGTTGGGGGGGGGGGGCATTGCCAGGTAATTATGCTGCCAGGAAGGGGGGTAGAGGATATTTGCTAGGGGGTGATCTTTTCCCGCTCCATCTATTCCCCCATGATCCTATCCCCACTCCATCCATCCCCCATGATCCTATCCCCACTCCATCCATCCCCCATGATCCTATCCCCGCTCCATCCATCCCCCATGATCCTATCCCCGCTCCATCCATCCCCCCTGATCCTATCCCCACTCCATCCATCCCCCCTGATCCTATCCCTGCTCCATCCATTCCCCCCTGATCCTATCCCCGCTCCATCCATCCCCCATGATCCTATCCCCGCTCCATCCATCCCCCATGATCCTATCCCCGCTCCATCCATCCCCCATGATCCTATCCCCGCTCCATCCATCCCCCATGATCCTATCCCCGCTCCATCCATCCCCGCTCCATCCATTCCCCCTGATCCTATCCCCGCTCCATCCATTCCCCCCTGATCCTATCCCCGCTCCATCCATTCCCCCCTGATCCTATCCCCGCTCCATCCATTCCCCCCTGATCCTATCCCCGCTCCATCCATTCCCCCCTGATCCTATCCCCGCTCCATCCATTCCCCCTGATCCTATCCCCGCTCCATCCATCCCCCCTGATCCTATCCCCGCTCCATCCATCCCCCATGATCCTATCCCCGCTCCATCCATCCCCCATGATCCTATCCCCGCTCCATCCATCCCCCATGATCCTATCCCCGCTCCATCCATCCCCCATGATCCTATCCCCGCTCCATCCATTCCCCCCTGATCCTATCCCCGCTCCATCCATTCCCCCCTGATCCTATCCCCGCTCCATCCATTCCCCCCTGATCCTATCCCCGCTCCATCCATTCCCCCCTGATCCTATCCCCGCTCCATCCATCCCCCATGATCCTATCCCCGCTCCATCCATCCCCCATGATCCTATCCCGCTCCATCCATCCCCCATGATCCTATCCCCGCTCCATCCATCCCCCCTGATCCTATCCCCGCTCCATCCATTCCCCCCTGATCCTATCCCCGCTCCATCCATTCCCCCCTGATCCTATCCCCGCTCCATCCATTCCCCCTGATCCTATCCCCGCTCCATCCATTCCCCCCTGATCCTATCCCCGCTCCCTCCATTCCCCCCTGATCCTATCCCCGCTCCATCCATTCCCCCCTGATCCTATCCCCGCTCCATCCATTCCCCCCTGATCCTATCCCCGCTCCATCCATTCCCCCCTGATCCTATCCCCGCTCCATCCATTCCCCCCTGATCCTATCCCCGCTCCATCCATCCCCCTGATCCAATCCTTCCCCCCTGATCCTATCCCCCGCTCCATCCATCCTCTGATCCCATCCTGGCTTTATCGATCCCCTGATCCTATTCTGGCTCCATCCATTCCCCGATCCCATTCCAGCTCTATCCACCACCTCAATCCCAGCTCCATCCATTGTGGTAGGTTAAGGGGGGAGAGCCGCACTGATGCACTATCCTGCTTAGTGGTGGGGGGTGACACCATGTATTACCGCACCAGGTGACACCAACCCTAGTGATGCCACTGCTTCACTCACCCCATGCCTGTATTATTACAGGCATGGAGTGAGTGAAATTTTTTTTATACTGGAGGGTCGCCAGCGGAGGGAGGGGGCAGTACATATGTATGGGGCCCGGGGAACACTTCAGTATGCTCTCCCCACACTGTCCCAACTGTATGCTCTCCCCCACACTGTCCCCCCTGTATGCTCTCCCCCCATACTGTCCCACCTGTGTGCTCTCCCCCCCCACACTGTCCCACCTGTGTGCTCTCCCCCCCCACACTGTCCCACCTGTGTGCTCTCCCCCCCACACTGTCCCACCTGTGTGCTCTCCCCCCCCCCCCCACACTGTCCCACCTGTGTGCTCCCCCCCCCCACACTGTCCCACCTGTGTGCTCTCCCCCCCCCACACTGTCCCACCTGTGTGCTCTCCCCCCCCCACACTGTCCCACCTGTGTGCTCCCCCCCCCACACTGTCCCACCTGTGTGCTCCCCCCCCACACTGTCCCACCTGTGTGCTCTCCCCCCCCCCCACACTGTCCCACCTGTGTGCTCTCCCCCCCCCCACACTGTCCCACCTGTGTGCTCTCCCCCCCCCCCCACACTCTCCCACCTGTGTGCTCTCCCCCCCCCCCCACACTGTCCCACCTGTGTGCTCCCCCCCCCCCACACTGTCCCACCTGTGTGATCCCCCCCCCCACCCCCAGTGTGCTCTCCCCCCAGTGTATCCCCGTGTGTGCTCTCTCCCCCTCCACAGTGTCTCCCTGTGTGCCCCCCCACAATGTCCCCCTGTGCAGCAGGTGTGACTTGGGATGCAGGGGGCCCCATGATCTTCTAT
>CM053029.1:503759726-503792464 GCA_028564925.1 Lithobates sylvaticus | reverse complement strand
CATTTCCAACTTCCTGGATTCCCAGCACGCTTTGCAGCCTCTCCTCTGTTTAAATTCCATTCTGATTCCCCCTCCTGATACTGATTATGACTCCGCCTCTTGAAACTCCTCCTCTCTAGTTCAGAAGGCCGGCTCTGGGAATTCTGTGACACTGCAGTGCATATCAGCAGGGCACAGTGAATGTGTCACAGGATTCAAGGAAGTAAATGTGTGAAGAGCTTCACAAAGCAACAACCATAACATTCAAAATCACTTAATCCTCTTTCTTCCCCATTCTGATGCTCAGTTTGAACTTCAGCAAATCATCATCACCACGTCTAGATGCCTAAATGCATTGATTTTCTGCCATGTGATTGGCTGATTATCAATTTGTGTTACCAAGCAATTGAACAGGTGTACCCAATAAAGTGGCCGGTGAGTGTATATTTTACATTCAGACCATAGATACACATAGGCTTCATGCACGCTGGACATTTTGCTAACTCTCCTACACTCCTTTCCTCCTGGCAGCAACGTTTTGGCAAAAAAAAACGCTTGACTCTTCTAAACTTGTGTAACTTGTTTAGGCGTATCAAGCACGTGGATGTTCATTCATTTCTTTGGCCAGAATAAAAATGTATTCTGGTAAGCACCTAGCGCTTGAAGCGGTATTACAGGCACAAACATTTCTTTTTTAAAAGTCAGCAGCTACAAGCACTGTAGCTGCTGACTTTTAAATAAGAACACTTACTTGTCCAGGGAGCCAGCAATGACGGCCCCCCGAGGCTGATCCGTCCATCCGATCAGGTGCAACCGCCGCCATTCTAACTAAGGGAAATACTGCACAAATGCGCGAGTCGCACAACGCTTTATGAATGGCTCCGTCGTCTTCTGGGACACACACAGGTCCCACAAGGCAGTGGGCGAGCAGCAGGAAATGATGCCCTGGGCCGCGGCGAGGCTGGGGCAGAAGTACATTATGTACTTCATTAAAGGTAGGAAGGAAAAAGAAGAAAAAAAATAAGGGGTGGAGGGGTAGTCTTTTCTTTAAGACCTAGTTGAAAAAGTGGGTGGAGCTCTGCTTTACATGCAATTAGGTGCGTGTAGGCACTTTAAACTTTTTTGTCTGGCTAAATCTCTGCTGCCCCTGGAGGCAATGGCTGTGCATTTTATTTCATTTTATTTCATGTCTCTAAATATCTGCATGTGCATGGACACAAATGCAGGGGCGTTTAGAGGCAGGAAAAGAGATGGCAAAGGCCCCTAGGATCAGGCCTTAGGATCAACCTTGTGTTATATACTGTGATGTGTGTTGGACTTTTACTGCTCCATTAGAGAGTGCTACCCTCACTTCAGTGGCGGTTGTTGCTCAATATTTGGGGGGGGGGGGGGTTTGGCAGCACAACAACAGAAAAAAAAAAACCCAATTGAAATCCATGTGTGCCCTGCATGTAGATTAGGGGCCGGGCGCACGGATTAGGGCGCCCCATATGGACGGGCCGCCACTGCCTCACTTCATGTTCTGCTGAAGTAGGGGAAAATCTGCAACAGGGACACAGACAGAACTATTTTTTTTTTCTAAGGGGGGAAGTTTTTTTTGGGGGAGGGGGGGGGGTTTTTTTTTTTGGGGGGGGGGGGGGGTTGGGGCGGGGGGGGGGGGGGGGGGGGGGGGGGGGGGGGGGGGGGAGGGGGGGGGGGGGGGGGGGGGGGGGGGGGGGGGGGGGCGGGGGGGGGGGGGGGGTTTTGGGGGGGGGGGGGGGGGGGGTTTTTTTGGGGCCCCCAAAAAACAAAAAAAAAAAAAAAAAACCCCCAAAATTAAAAAACCCATGTGCCCGGTTTCCCCCGGGTTTTGTGGGGATTGGGGGGGGGTTTTGGGGGAACGGATTAGGGGGGGCCCCCCTTTGGAGGGGGGGGGACCCGGCCACTTCATTTTTTTGCTGAAGGTGGGGGAAAAAAAATTCGGGAAACCCGGGGGGCCCAAGGAAAAAAAACCTTTTTTTTTTTTTCCCAAGGGCCCAATTTTCCTTTTTCTCTTTTGATAAGACTTTCAAAATTTATTTTTTTTTTTTCGGACCCTATAAAATTTAGGGGAAAAATTAATAATTTTTCCCTTTCTTTGTTGGGGGGGGGGAATTTAAATTTTTTAAAAGAAAAAAACTAAAAGGGAATTTTTTTTTTTTTTTTTGGGTTTTTGGATAATTTTGCAGAAGGTTTAAAAAGGGCCCGGGTTGGGTTTTTAAAATTTTCCCCGGTTCTTTTTCCCCCCCTTTTAAAGTGGGGGGGAAAACCACTTTTCCTCTTTTGCCCTTTTTTACTATTATCAGGGAAGTGAAATTTAAAAAAAAAAACCCCCAAAAATTTTTTGGGGTTTTTGTCCCCAAAAAATTTAAAGGGGAAGGGGAAAAAATTTCCCCAAAAAGGGGTTTCCCCAACTAGTTTTGGGGGGAATGGGGGGGGGAAAAAAATTTTTCCCCCAAAATTTACGGGGAAATTTTTTTTCCATTTTCCTTTTTTTGGGAAAATTTTTCCCCAAAGGGGGGAAAAAGGGGAGGGGCAAAAAAAAAAAAAAAAAACCTTTTTACAAAAGGCCAAAAAACCCAAAAAAAAAAAGGGAAACTTTTTGGCCGGGTTTTTATTTTTTAAAGTGGATTTTCCCCCAAAAAAAAATGAAATTTTTCCCATTTTGGGGGGAACCCCCCCCCCCCCCGGGTTTTGGAAAAAATTTTTGGCCAAAACTTTCGGGGGGGGGGAAGGAGGGGGGGCGGGATCCCTTTTTCCTTAAAAACCAGGTTTTTTTGGCCCCCACTTTCCTGGCTTTAGACCCCCCCAAGGGGTTTTGGATCTACCCCCCATTTTCCGGGGCCCCCTTACTTATCCCCCCCGGGCTGTCTTTGGGGGGGGGGAAACCAACCAAACAGGCCCCAAAAAAACAAAAAAGCGGGGGGGACCAGTGGGGGGAAACGCGAAAGGGGGGGAAATTTTTGGCGCTTTTTTAAGTGGGGAAAAAAACCCGGGGAATTTAAAAAAGGGCCGAAAGGGCTTCATTCCCAAAATTCCCTTAACCAAGGTTGGGACGGCGGGCAGCCGGGAAGGGCCGGCGGAAAGGGTTTGGGGGCTGCCGATTTTTTTTTTGGGGGCCCCCCCGGGTTCAGGAAAGGGTTGTAACCTAATTTAAAATTAAAAGGCAGCTAAAAAAAAAAGCGGCTAAAAAAAAAGGGATTTTCCAAATTTTCCTAAAATTTTTAAAAACCCCTTTTTTTTTAAAAAAAAAGTTTTTTAATATTTTTCCTTTAATTTTTTTTCCCTTCCAAAAAAAAAATTGTTTTAAAAAAAAAAAAAAGATTGTTTTGGGGGTTCTAGAAATGCCCTTTCTGTTCTCAAGGCCCCCCGGGGGTTTTTCCTTTTCCCTTCCCGGGTCTTTTAAAAAAACCTTTTTCCAGGGGGGGCCCTTCTTTTTCCCTTGGAAAAACTCTTCCCAAAAATCTGTCTTTTTTTAATTTCTGGTTTCCCTTTGGGGGAGGGTTCCAAAAAAAACTAATTTTTTCGGGGGAAAAAACCCCCTTTAACCCAGGGCCCCAACAAAAATTTTTTTATAAAACTTCCATAAAGTTTTTCCCCAAACAGTTTTTTAATTTTTTTTGTACCTTTTTCCCCCACCCTTTGGGATTTTTGTAAAAAATTTTTTGGGCAGGGCCTTTTTAAAAAATCCCTTTCAAAAATTTATTTTTTTTATTTGAAAATTTTGTATTTTCCCCCTTTTTTAAAATTGTTTGCGTAAACTGTTGGGAAAATTAAAAAAATTCCTTTTTAAAAATTAAAATTAATAGTATTTTTCCTCTTTTAAAAATTGGGGGAAAAACCCAAAATTTTAAAAAAATTCTGTATGGGGGTCATGTTGGGGGGAGTTCTTTGTTTCCTATTTTTTTAAAAAACAGGGTTTAAAAAGTGGCCCGGAAAATGTGCCACAGGATTAGCGGTTAACATTTCTTTTTTTTTTTTTTTCCCAAAAACCCCAAAACCTAAAAAAAAAAAAAAAGTTTATGGGCGGGGGTAAAAAATTTAAAAAGAAGTTTTTAAATTTAAAAAAAAAAAAATTTGGGTTTTAAAAAAAAAAGAGTAAAATGGGTTTATTTAAAAATATTTATTTATCCCATTTTAATTTAATTTGGGGATTACAAAAGGCTTAAATTTCCTTTTTCCCCCAAGAAAGGGCTTGAAAAATTCCAAAAAAAAGCACTTTTTTATTTTTAAAAAAGCGGGTTTCCCCGTAGGAAATAAAAGGGGAAATCGTTAAAATTTTGGGGTTTTTGGGTTGTCATTTTGTTAGGGTGGGGAAATTTTTTCCCCGGCATGGGGGGCCAAAGAGGGGGGGGGTTTTCCCGGGGGACCCCCGGGGGGGGTTTGGGGGGACACTTGGGAAAAAAAGGGGAGTGGTTTCCCGGGGTTTGTTTTTCAGGGGTTTCCCCCAAGTGGTTTCCCCTTTGGGCATCCCCCCGGCCCCCCCACACCTTTGCAAATGGGGGGTTAAAGGCCCCCCCCCAAAAGGGGCAAAAATTTTCCCTTTTTCTTGCGGGGGGGAAAAAAAAAAATTGCTGGGGAAAAATTTGGGGTTAGGTTTTTATAAAAAAAAAAAGTGGTTTTGAAAAAAAGGGCCCGTTTTTTAAACCCGGTTTTTCGTTTTCCCAAAGGGGTTTTTTATTTGGTTTTGTTTTTTATATATATTTTTATATTTTAAATATTTATTTAAAATTATATTTTACATTTTTAAAACCCTTTTAATTTCCCCTCTTTGGGGCGGGGCTTGCTGGGAGGTTTCCCCGGGTTTTTGGCCCCCGGGTTTCAAAGAAAAAAAAAACAAAAAAAATGAAAAACCCGGGAAACCGGGGGTTGGGTCTTTTTCCCCCCGGCCCTTTGCCCCCCAACGGGAAAGGTTTGGGGTTTGGTTTGGGGGGCGGGGCGCAGGGGGCTTTTTTATTTTTGGCGGGTTAAAAGCCCCCCCTCCATTTATGTTTTTTTTTAACAAAAAAAAAATTCTGTAAAAGGGGTTTGGGGAAAAAAAGGGGAGTTTTAGATGTTTTTTAATACGTGGTCCCCAAAAAATTCTAAAAAAAAAAAATAAAAAAAAAAAAAAATTTTTTTTTTCACGTAAAAGTTTTTTAGGGGGCCTTTTTTTTTGCCTTTTAAAGGGGAAAGGGTTTTGTTTTCTTTGCGGGTTGTGGGGAAATTGGGTTCCGGGTGGGGATTTCTTTTTTTTTGCGGGGGATCCCCCATTTTTTTCCTCTTTTTGGCCTGCGGGACCTTCCAGTGCAGGGGGAAAAGGTAATGGCTTTGAGGCCTTCTGTAAAGTTACAGTGAAAAAAAAGGTTTCCGGCCCGGGCCCCCCCCCTTCCTTTTCTTCAGGGAAAAAAAAAAGAAATTCCCATTTTTTTAAACTGTTTGAAAATTTTTCCCAGTTAAAAAAAAAGGGGGGTTTTAAAGGGGACCCACGGGGGGGGGGAAGGGGGGGGGAAACCTTGGGGGGTTTTTCCACTGAAAATTTTCATGGGGGGGGATAAAAAAAAACCAAATTAAAAAACCCAGGGGGAGGGAATTTTTTGGGAAAAAGGGAAAAGGGGGGGGACATTTTCCCACTTTTGAAACGGGAAAAGTTTTTTCTTTTTCAGGATCCGGATGTTTCCCAAAAAGGGGGGGCCCCATTTTTTTTTAAATTAAAAAGGAAAAATTTTTTTATTTTGGCAAAGGGGCTTTCGAAAAACATTTTTTTTTGGGCAAAAAATTCCCTTTTTCCTTTTTAAAATGTTGGGGGGGGACCCCCGGGGGAAATGAGGGGGCCCCCCCACAAGGGAACCCTATTTTCCCCGGGGAAAAAGCTGGGGGCCAAGTTTGGGGGAATTTTTAATTTTTTTTTCCAAAGGGTTCCCTTTTTCTTTTAAAAAAAAGGTTTGGGGGAAAAAAATTTGTCCCATTTTTTAAAAAAAGTTTTTGAAAACAAAATTGGGGGACCTCCCGGGGGAAAGGGGAATTTTCCCTCCCAAGGGGATTTTGGGGTCTCAGTTTCCATTTTTTTTTTCCGGGGGGGGCGGGTTTTAATTTTTTTTTTCATTTTTTTGGGGAACCGGGATACCAAAACACAATAGATGGCTTTTTTCTCCCCCTCTCCTGGCTTTCACTAAAAACCCAATTTGGGTGTTTTTTTAAAAAACGGGTTTGGGGGGGAAAGGAAAAAGGCCCATTATTAAAAAAACTTTTTTACCATTTTTTTAACCCACCATTTTTTCCCCTAATTTTTTTCCCGGGCCTTTCCTTGCCCCATTTTCCTTTTCCTTTTTTCCCCCTAAAAAAAAAAAACCTTTTTTGGGAAGGGGGAAAATTCCAAAAAGGGAGTGGTTTTTTGGCCATTTTTTGCGGGGGCCGGGGGTTGGCGTTTTTTGGGAAAGTTTTTAAATTTGGGGCAAAAGGGGCGTTTTGGGGAAAAAGGGTTTTTTTCCCTGGGGTTTTGAAAAAAAAATGTTTTTTAAACCCCTTGCTACCCCGGGGTGGGGTTTTGGGAGGAAAAGTTAAAAAACCGGGGGGAGGGGGGGGAAAAGGGGGGAAAGAGGTGGTTTTAGGGGGAACCCCATTTGGGGGGTTTCCCACCCGGGGGGGATATTTTGGAAAGATTTTGTTTTTTTTTAAAAAAAAAAACTAAAAAAAATTCCCCAAAAAAGGTTTTTTTTCTGTGAGAAAAAAAATTAATTTTTTTTTGGTTTTTTCCCAAAAAAACCTGGGGGGAAATTTTCGGGGGTCGGGAACGGGGGGGTTTTTCTTTTGGGGGGGGAGGGGATTTTTTCATCATTGCTTTTGGAGATGGGGGAGAAAAAAAAAGCCCCCGGGGGGTGGGGGGGAGGGGGGGGGGGGGAAGGGGGGCTGGGGGGGGGATCCCAAACCAATTTTGGGGGGAAAAAAAAAACAGGGTTGGCATCCCCTGGGGGGGAACGGGGGCCACCTGTTCATGAAGGGCCCCCCTTGGGGGCCAAAAATTTTTTCTTTTTTTTTTTTTTTTTTTGGCGGGGGGATTTATTTTCCCCTAAATATGTAGGGGATTTCCCTTTTTTCCCCTCGTTTTTTTTTGTCGGGGGGTTTGGGGGGGAAAAAAGGGAAAACCCAAAACCCAAAACAAAAAAAACTTTGAAAAAATAGAAAAGTTATAAAAACCCATGGGTTTTTAAAAAGGGAGGGGAAAAATTTTTTCAGGGGTTTTTTGAAAGTTTGGGCCCCCTTTTTAACTCGGGTTCTTTCTTTTGGAAATTTTTTAAAGGGAAAAAAAAGGGGGGGCTTTTTCCTGATTTTTTTGAAAATTTTTAAATTTTTTTTTTCGGGGAAAAAATTTGGGGGGGGAAGGGAACGGGTTTAACAGTTTGGGAAAATTTTAAAATCCAGCGTAGGGGGGGGGGGGGGGGCTGACTTTTTAAGGGCGGGTTTCGTTTAGGGTTCTTTGCTTTTTCCCCGGGGTTTTTGGGGAAAAGTTTTGTCGGGGGCTAGTGTTGATTTTTCCGGGGGGGATTCCCTGGGTGGGGGTTTTTGGGAGTTTGGGACTTTTTTTAATTTTTGTTTTTTTAACCAGGGGGGGGGGGGGGGAAAAAAGGGCACTCTAAAAAAAGATTGCAGCGGGAAAACCAATAAACCCTTACGGGTTTTTATGGCAAAAAGGGGCCCGGGGTTGTTCCCAAAGCTCACCCCCCACGAAAAGGGGGTTTTTTTGCTGCACCCTTTTCCCGGGGTTTTCTTGAACCCCCCATCTTCCCTTTAAATTTACCCCCGGGGGCCCAAAAGGGCCCATTTGCTTTCTTTTTGGGGCCCCTTTTATTTTCCTTGAAAAAAACCATTTCCCCTTGGGGGAGGGGGAGAGGGGGAAAAAGTTTTGGGTTGGGGGTTTGGGGGGGGGGCCCCAAAGGAAAAAGAATCCACCGGGGGAGGGGTTCGGGGGAAAAAAGGGGGGAGGGGTTATTTTTTTTCAGGGGAAAATTCTTCCTTTTGACCTCAAAAGCCTTTTTTAAAATTTCCCCATGGGCTTTAATATAAGCCCACCCCAAAAAAACCTCTCGAGGATTTTTTTTTTTTTTAAGGGGAAAACAGTGTTCCTTTTTCGTCTTTTTCCCCCCGGGTTTTCGGGGGCCAACTGGGGGAAAAAAAACCTCCCATTTTAAAAAAAATTTGGGGAAAAAAGGGGGGGGTTTTTTTTTTCCCTCATAGGGTTCCCCAGGGGGCCAAAAATTAGTTTTAAATTTCGCTTTTCCCCCCCTTTTTTTCCCGGCTTTTCCCCGGGGCCTTTTCCCTTATTTTTCCCTTCTTTCCCGGGCTTTATCCCCCACGGGAAAAAAAAATTTTGGGGGGGGTTTGCAGAAGGCCCCCCACCATTTTTTTAAAATTGCATTTTTCTTTTTTTTCCCATTTTATGCTAACTTTTCAAAAAAAAACCTTTTTTTTGGGGACCCCAACCTCCATTTTAATGACTGCCAGAAAAAAAAAACGGGGGGGGGAGGGGGAGGGGCCTTTTTCTTAGGGGGATGGTCTATAAAAAACCGGTTGTTTAAGGACACAAAAAATTTTTTTCTGGGAACCCCCATTTCCCTTCGGGGTTGGGAAAGCACGGGGTTTTGGGGGATGGGCCCTTTAAATTCCCCCCCTTCCTCCTTTCCCAAAAAAACCAAAACTTTTTTTTAAAATTTTTCCATTTCTCCCCATTTGTTTTGTTATTAGGGGGACTGTTTGTTTTCCCCCTTTTATTTGTTTATTTGGGGGGTCTTTTCATTAAAAAAATTGGGTTTTGGTTTGGGGGTTTTTGGGGTTTTTTAAAAAAAACCCCGGGTTTAGGGGTTGTTTTGGGGGCCGGGCCCGGTAAAAGGAGGGGTTGGCCCGGGGCCCCAAAATTTTAAGGCAAACTTTGGGGGTTTTTAAACAGAATTTGGTGGGTTTTTTGGGGAAAAACAGGAGGCCGGGAATCCATTTGGGTGGTTTTACGGGGGGGCGTTTGGTTTTGGGGTTGGGGGGATTTTTTGGCCCTTGGTTGTGCTCGGTGGGGGGGAGGGTGGTGGGGGGAAAAAAGGGGGAAAATTGGGGGGGGCGGGGGGGGTTCCACCCAAACCTTTTCCCAAAGGGGGCTGTTTAAACTTTTTGGGGGCCCTTTTTGGGTTAAAAAAGGGCGTTTTTTGAATTCCCCGGGGGTTTTTCCCGGGGGGCCTTTTGCTCTTTTAAAATGAGCCCAAAAAAGGGGACATTTAGGGGGCAGGTTTAATTTCCCAGGGAGGGGGCCCCCAGGCCAAAAAAAAACCGGAGTGCTACTCGGGAAAGGTTAAATAGATAAAAAACCAATGATGTCGGGTTTGGAAAAAAAAAACATTTTCTTTTTAAAATTTTTTTAAAGGAAAAAAAAAAAGGGAAAAAAAAAAAAAACAATTAGTAAAAGGAAAAAAAAAAAAGGAAAAAAAAGGCCCTCCCCTTTCCCAAATTTTTACAAAATGGGGTTTTGGTTTTTTTTATTTGTCTAGAAAAAAAAGGGGGGCCGGGAAGGGGTTGGGGGGGGGGAAACTCCCCCTTTTTTAAAAAAAAAAAAACCACCCCCAAACTTTTTCCGGGGGGGGGCCTTTTTAGGGGGTTTCCGGGAAGGGGCCCGCCCTTTTTTGGGGCTGGCTTTTTTGTCGATAAAAAAAATTATTTCCTTTTCCAAAAAAGGGGCCCCTGTCCCGGGGGGGATTTTGGTTAAAAAGGGGCCCAGGCGGGGAAAAAAAACCCACCCGGACGGGTTTCCCGGATAAAGGGGCTTCCCCAAAAGGTTTCCCGGAAAGGGGTTTTATTTACAGGGGGGGGGGGAATTTTGGGGGCCAAAAAAGTTTGTCGGTTTTTTTTTTTTTTTAATTCAATGCGGGGGTTTTTTTTTTAATGCAAAAAAAAAAAAAAAAAAAAAAAACTTTTTGGGGCCCTTTCCCCCCTTGGGGGACGTAGGGCCCGGGGTTTTTTAAATTCCACCCGTTTTGGGGATAAAAAAAAAAGGGGGGACTTTTCCCAGGGCTTTTTTTTGGGGGGAAAGGGGGTGTCGGCGGGTTTAAACCCAAATTCCGGGCTGCCCCCCCCCGTATTTTTCCCGGCCCCCGAAATTGTCTTTTTTCTGCAGACGGGGGGAAAAAATTTATTTTTTTAAATTCCTTTCTGCAGGGGGGAAAAATGAAAAAGGGAAAAACAGAGGGGTCCGTTTTTCACCCGTTTTCCTCCTAGGGGGGAGGGGCGGGGAAAAAAAAACCGGGGCCCGGGGGGGTTCCCTGAAAACAGTTTTTGGGGGGGGGACCCCCCCCTTTTCTTTCAGGGGGGTTTCCAGCGGGGAACAGGCTTTTTGGGGTTTTCCCCGTTGGGGCCAACGGTTTTTAGGGGGCGGTTTTCTTTAGGGAATCCGCCCCGTTTTGGGGGGGGGCCCAAAAGTTTTTGGCCCAAGGTTTAAAAAAAAATGGGGGAGGGGGGAAAAAATTTGGGTTTGCAGTGTGCTTTGGGAAAACCCAAATTTAAAGGGCTTTTTAACTTTCAGGCTTTTTAAAATTAAAAGTTTGGACAAAAAAAAAAAAAAAACGGGAAAAGCTAAATTGGGTTTTTTCTAGGGCAAAAAGCGGCCCAGTTTTTTTCCCCCTTTTTCCAGTTTTGGTTTTAAAATAAAAACCCCCCAATCAAGGGAATAAAAAAAAGGAAAAAGGGAAAAAAAAAAACCACTTTTTTTTTCCCTTTTTGGGGGCGGGGGAAAATTTGGGCAGGTGCCCCCCTTTAGTAATGGAAAAAGGTTAAAAAAAAGGGGGAATCATTTCTGTATTAATGAAAATTAGATTTTTTTTTTTTATTCTTTTTATTTTCACTCCAAAAAAACCAATTTAAAAGGGAAATGGGGGAAAAAGGGACTTTTGGAATTGATAGTTCCCCTTTTGTTTTGATTTTTTTTTTTAAATTTCAGCAAAAATTTCCCCCTGGGGGGAAAATTTTATTTAATCAGAAAATGCAAAAAAAGGGGAAAACCAATTGGGGGCCCGGTTTCCCCACCCTTTTAAAATTTGTTTTGGGGAAGTCGGGGAAAAAAAAGGGAAAAATTATGTTCATTGGTTGTCTTTTGGGATATTTGCGGGGTTTTTCCAATCGTCAAATCAAACAGGGGTTTTAAAAAATGTAAAAATTTGGGGGCCTGTAAAAAAATTTCCCCCCTTTTGACAAAGTTTTTCCCAAAAATTTTGCTGAACGGGAAAATTTTATTTTTAAAAAAAAACTCCCGGTTTGCCAAACCCCCCTCAATGGGTTGTCGGAAAAAAGGGAAAAAAAACAATTTGGGGTGGAAAAAAAAAATTTTGCCAGTCCATGTCTAATAAAACCACTGTTTCACCTTTAATTTATTGGGCCCCAGCCCACCCTTTTTTTTTCCCCAAAAAAAAACCCTTTAAAACAGGGGTTTAAATTTCCGGGATTTGGGGAAAAAAATTTTTTCGTTTTTATTTTTTTTAAGGGAGCTTTTGGTTTTAAAAATAAATTATTAATAATTTTTTTTGGGGTCGGGGGGCCCCCAAATTTTTCTATTTTGGGTTTTAAACCGGGAGGGCATTTTTAGTGTTTTTTTTTTTTTTACCCTACGAAAAAAATTTGGCGAAACCCCTTTTTGTGGGGATTTATAAATTTTTCCCAAAATTTAATAACTATTTCCCCCATTATTTTTTGTGGGGGGGTTCCGGGGGCCCCCCCTTTTTTTACTATTAAAAAAAAACTTAAAAAAAATTTTCCTTCCGGGTTTAACACCCCCCCAAAAAAAAATCCTTTTTTTTCCCGGGGGACATTCAAATTTAAAATTTTTCTTTTCAGAAAGAAGTTTTTTGGGAAACCCCAAAAGGGGCCCCTTTAAAGCCTCCATCGGGGTTTTTCCGGGGTTTTTTCCCATTTAATAAAGGGGTTTTTTTTTTTACTACTTTTTTCCTTTTTCTGTGGGGGGAAGGGAAAGGGGGACTTTAAAAAAAGGTCTGGGCGGTTGGGAAAAGGGGAACACCCAACACCACCCCCCCCCAAACCCCCTAGTTAAAAGTCCTGTTTTCTTTTTCCCAAACATTAGGGTGGAGGGGAAACCCCCCCCCTCCCCAAGGGGGTTTTTTGGGCAAAAAACCCGCCCCAAAAGGTTTAAAAAAATCTTTTTTCGGGGAAAATTATTTCGGGAAAAAAGGGTCTTTTTTGGGGTTTTTAAAAAGGGTTTATGGGGGCCCAAAAATTTGGGGAAATTTAAAAAAAATCCCCATTTTCATCATTTAATTGATTTTTTTTTGGTTTTTTCCCCAGGGATTTTTTTTCCTTTGTCCCTGGTAAAAAAAAAGGTTTTTGGGGGCCCAAAAACCAAGTTGTTTTAAATAGGTTTTTTGGTTTTTTCCGGGCCATGTCTTTTGCATTTAATTTTGGGGAACGGGGTTTTAAACCGGCATGGGGGCCTGTTTTTTGGGGGTTGGGTTTTTTGGAAAGGTTTTATGGGAAAAATGGGGGAACCGGGGCAACGGCAAATGTGAAATTAATTTTACTTTGGGATGGAGTTTTAAGGTTTTCCCGCTTCCCTGCCTCGGGGGGCCTTGGGGGAGGTTAGGGAAAAGGGTTTTCGGTTTGGCTGGGGGGGGGGGGGGGTTCGTCTGGGGCGGGGGGAAAAAAGTATGTGCTTTTTTTTTCCCGGCAATAGGTTTGGGAGGGGGGGGGGTCCCCAAACCCGTTAAAGGGACTCAAAGGGCTTTTTCCAATTGAAAAAAAAACCCTTTTTCCCCTTTTCCCGGGGATTGGGGGAGACCCTCCCCCCCCTTTTTAACCCCTTTTGGTTTTCCCCCAAATTTTCCCCAAACCCCGGGGACCCTCAATCCCAACTTTTCTTTGGGGGGGTCATTGCAAAATTTTTCCTTTTTTAAAAAAAACCCGGGTTTGTAACCCAAAAAAAAACCAGGGTCCCCTTTCCCTTCCCCAATTTTACGGAGGGGGGGGGGGGAAAATTGGACTCCCTTTTTTACTTCCGGGTTTTGGCTGTCGGGGAAACATAAAGGGTTAAAGAATTTTCCATTTTTTAAAAAAAAAAAACGAAAAAAACTTTTGCATTTTTAATAATAAAAAAAAAAGCCCCCCATGCAAAAAAAAAAAAAACAAAAAAACAAAAAAAAAAAAACGTAAAAAAATTTGGGATAAAATTCCCGCGGGGGGACAGGCAATACCCCCCTTTCCGCTGCCATTTGGCCCTAAAGGGGTAAAAAAAAAAAAATTTTTTTTTGGGGGGCATGTAATCCCAAAAACCACTTTTAAAAAGCTCGGGGGGGGTTTCCACCCACTCCCCCGAAAAAAAAGCTTTTTTGGGCTAAATCGGCCCCTTGCTGGGGAAAAAGATGGTCCCCCCACCCCGGGTTGACCCGAGGGGGAAATATGGTTGGGGGGGGGGGAACGGACTGGGGGGGGGGGGGGGGTGGAAACCCCAAAAACCTCTTAATTGTTTATAGCCCACGGGGTGCTTTTTTGGTTAAAAGGAAAACCCAAAAAGGCTTTTAAAAATGGGGAAACTTTTTCGGGTTGGGGTGGAAATCCCCCAAAAAATCGGCCGGGGAAAATTTGTTTTGGTGTGTAAACCAGTTTTGTGCATGTTTTTTTTTTCCGGAGGGGTCCCGGGTTTGGTTTGTGCGGGAAAAAAAAGGTTTCCTTTGGGTTTGTGCCCAAGATGATTTGGTTGTTTTTGGGTTGGGTGTAGCTGGGGTTTTGTGTGCTGGCCTGTTTTTGGGGTTTTGTGTGGGGGTTTTTGTCTCTTTGCCAGGTGGGGTTGGGACTCCCTTATTTTCTTTTTTTCTCGGTTTACTGCGGGGAAATGTTTAAGAGGGGAAAAAGGGGAAAAATCTTTTTCCTAAAAGGGGGGAAGGCATTACATTTTTTTTTTTCCCCCAACTTTTTCAACATTTTTAAAAAAAATTTTGGGAAATTTCCCCCGCAACCCCCCCCAACCCACAAAAAAAAGGAGCCCCACATTTATTTTTGTGCTAAATAAAAAAGGGGAAAACGTTTTTTGGGCAAATTATTCTTTCCTTTGTAATGGGATTGGGGCCCGAAAACCCCCGGGAAAAAGGAAAATCTGTTTTTTTCCCAAAAAAAAAATAACCAAAACCCAAATGGGGCTTTTTTTTGGGGGAAAGGGAAAGGGAAAAAAATTTGTTTTTTGCAAAAAACCCTTTGGGAAAAACCCACTTTTTTCCTTTGGGGGAAGAAAAAAAGGAAAAAAATTTTAAAAAGGGGGGGATGTTGTTTTGGGGGGGTTTTTCTTTTTTAAAAACAGGGTTTCCCCCTTTGGGGGTTTTTTACACAAAAAAATTCCTCGGTTTTTGAAAAATTTTTAGGTTTCATTAGCAAAAAATTTTTTTTAAAAAGGGGGGGGGTTTAAAAAAGGGGAAAAAAACCGGTTTTTTAATGTTTACAAAAAAACATCATAAGGCTTTTTCCCGGGATGGGTTGTCTAAGGCCGCAAAAAGGGGCTTACACCGGGGGCCCGGGGGATTTCCCTCCCGGGGGGAAAGGGGGGTTTTCCGGGGAAGGGGTTTTTTTTCCTAAAAGGGGCTTTGGGACGAACTTTTCCGAAAAAAAAAAAAGGGGGGGGGAAACTTTCCCCCAACCCATAAAAAAAGGGGGGAACAAAGGCCCATTTTTTTTAAAAAAACTTTGGTTTAGCTTTTTAAAAAAAGGGGACCCAAAAAAAAAAAGGGAAAATTTTTCCAAAAAAACCCCCAGAAAGCTGCCCCGGGTTGTTTTTTGGGGTTCCGTTCAGCCCCGGGAAAAACACCAGAGGAGGGGTTTTTTTTCCCCGGGGAATTTTGGGGGTCCGGGGGGACACAGTTTAAAAAACAGTTTTTTTTAGGTCCGTTTTTTTTTTTTTATTTTAAAAACAAAATTCAGTTTTTTTTCCCCAACCCCGGGGTTTTCAGAATGTCCGAGGGGGAATGACCCCTTTGGGGGAACCTGGTCTCCCCGGAAATTTCCGGTCGGTTTTTCGTGGCAAAAAGGGGCTTTTAAAAGGCAAAAAAAACAGGGGGTCCGGAAAAATTTTTTCATTTTTTTGGAGGGGAAAAACGGGGGCCTGTTTTTTCTGCCCCAATTTTAAAGGGCCCCCTTTCCACCCCGTTTGGGGGGGTTTTTTTCCGGGGGGGACCGGGGGGTCCGTGGGGTTTTTTTCATTTCCCGTTTTAATTTTTGGTTGGGTGTTGGTTTTGGGGTTACCCCCCCGGTGGGGGGGGAAAAAAAAAAGTTTTTTGGGGAAAAATTCCGACATTCTAAAAACGGGGGGGGGGGGGGGTTTGTTGCTACGAGGGGGGAAAAAGTAGGGGGGGCTTTGTGCCAATACCCTTTGGTTTTTTTGATGGGGATTTTAAAGGCCTTTGCGTAGCCCCTTTTTTTCCGTGGGAAATTTCTTTTAACCCCCCGTTTGGGGGAAAATTTGGTTGTGATGGGGGGGGTTTTTTTGTTGTCAAAAAAAAAATCTATCCAGGAGGAGATAGAAAACTTTTTTTCCGGGGGGGGGGGGGGGCCCAAAAACCGAGGGGAAAAATTTGTTGTTGGGGGCCTTTACACAGGGGGTTTGGGGGGAATTTGGGGAAAAAAAACCTTTTTGCCCGGTTTAGGACAGAATCCTTTTGGGGAAAAATCCGCCCTTTGTGTTTGGGGGTTTAAAAGGGGGAAAAGGGTTTTCCCCCCCCCTTTTAAAAAAAAAGGGCCCAGCGGGCTAAAAAAAAAGGGAAAGTTGTTTGATTTTAATAAAAAAAAAAACCCAAACTTTCCCTTGTTCCAGGGGGTTACCGGGGTTGCCCCCCAAAAAGGGGGTTGGGGCCCCTTTTCCCCCCCCTCCTTTTTGGGGCCGGGGCCCCCAAATTGGGGCCATTCGGGGGGAAACCCGGGGCCTTTAAACGGGCTTTGTTTTTTAAACCCCGGGGGGGGGCAGGGCACGGCCCCTGCGGAGGGCCGCGCCCGGGGTTTGGGAGGGGGTTTTAGGCAAACCCCTTCCGGGGAAAACCTTTTTAAACTTTTGCCCCGGGGAAGGGGGGTTTAAAGTAAAGGGGGGGGAAACAGTGGGCCTAGGGGGGGTTTCCGGGGGCGGAAGGGAAAGTGGGACGGGGGGAATTTCCCCCCCAAATTTAAAAAGGCCCCCCCCCCCAAATTTTTGGAATGTAAGGGGGGGTGGGGGGGGTTTTTTTTAAAAGGGGGAATTTTTTTTTTTTTGGGGGGGAAAATTTCCTTTTTTAAAAACCTTTTAAAAAAAAACCCAAAAAAAACTAAAAAAAAAATGGGTTTTTGGCATTTCCCAAAAATTTTGATGGGGGGCCTGCTTTTTTCTTTTTTTCTTTTTTTTTTGGGGTTTTTTGCCCGGGGGAGGGGTTTTTTTGGTTTTTAAAAATTTAATTTTTTTAAAGGGGAAAAAATTTTTTTTTCTCTTTTTCCCCCCAGAAAGTTTCCTCCTCGCCCTTTTTGCTGTTAATCAGGGACATTTTTCCCTTTATTTAATGGGGGGGTTTTGGTGTTTGGGGGGCGGGAAAAAAAAAAAAGGGGGGGGGGGGAACCGGGGGGGGGGGTAGGGGGAAGGGGGGTGGAAAACGGGGGGCATTTCCCTGGGGATCGGAAAATGCCCAGGTTGCTCTTTTAAAAATGAAAGGGGGGGGAAATTTTAATTTCTTGTTGGGAAATTTTAGAATTTTTTTAAAAAATTTTGAAAAAAAAAAATTTGGGGTTTTCCCTTATTAAAAAATTAAAAAGGGCTTTTTCAGGTTTTTTAAAACCCCAAGCAATATTAAAAAACCAAATTTTAAAAATTCTTTTTCCCGGGTTTTTTAAGGTAAAACAAAAAAGGGAAATTTTTTCCCTAAAAACTTTTTTTTTTTATCTCTTTTAGTTACTGTGGAAAATTTTTGTAAAATGCACAAAAAAAAAAATTTGTTAAAAAAAATAAAAAAAAAAATTTCCAAAATTTTTAAAATAAAAAGAATTTTTAATTTTAAAAATTAAAAAAAAAAAAATTTTTTTTTTTTTTTAAAAATATTTATTTTTTTTTTCCCCCCTTTTTTTTTTCCATGGTTTTTTTGCCAAAAAACAAAATTTTTTTTAAAAACCCACTTAAACCCCCGGGAAAAAGGTTTTTTCCCCCTTTCCTAAAACAGGAAATTTTTTTTTGAAATTTAGGGGGTTTCTCCCTTTTAATTTTTTTTTTATATTAAAATTTTTGGGCCCCTTTTATTGTCGGGGTCAACATGTTTTTTTTTTTAAATTAAAAAATTTAAAGTTTTTTTTTTTTTCCTTTTTTGGGGAAGTATTTTATAAATTGAAAAATTTCTTTTTTAAATTAAAACCTTTTGTGAAATTTGTGCAAAAAATCTTTTTAAAAGGGAAAGCGGTTAAAAACCCCTATAATCCTTTGGGAAAAAAGGGTAGGGGAGAAAAACCCAATAAAAGGATTTTTATTATTGTCAAAAAAATTTTCCCCCACTTTTTGGGGGGCCCATAAAAAAAAAAAAAAATTGTTTTTTTGGACTTTTTTGTTTTTTTAAAAAACCTTTTATTTTGTTTTTTTTTGGAAAATATTTTTTTTTTTAAAAAAAATTTTTATTAATTTTATTTAAAACAGTTGTTTTTTTTTCGGGTTTTTAAATACGGTTTCCTTTAAATTTCCTTCTACCCTTCCCCCTTTTTTTTTAATTTTTTTTTTTTCCCCAATGTTTTGGGGGGAAAAGGTTTTTTTAGGGAAAACTTTTTAATTAAAAACCCAAGTATGGAGCTTTTTTTAATCAAACTGCCTTTATTTTTAATTGAAAATTGTGGGGGTTGTGGGGATGCTTTTTCCCAAAAAAAAAAACAAAAAAATGCCCTTTTTTTTTTCCCACAAAACTTTTTTTAAAGGGGGGTTTTGGTTTGGGGGTTTTTTTTGGTTTTTGGGTTTTTTTTTTTTTTTTTTTTTTTGGTTTTTTTTTGGGTTTTTTTTTTTTTTTTCTTTTTTGCGCTTTTTAAAAAAAAAAAAAAAAGGCCCTAAAAAATTTTTAAAAAAAAAAAAAAAAAAAATTTTTTTTTTTAATTTTTTGTGTTAAAAAAAACCTTTTCCCCCAAAAAAAAAAAAAAAGGATGAAAAAAAAATCAAATTTTTTAAATAAATTTGGGGGGCCAAAAAAATGTTTTTTTGATAAAATTTTTGGAAAAAAAAAAAAAAAAACCCCCAAATGAGCGGAAAAAAAGGGTTTGGTTTTAAAGGGGCACCCAAAAAATAAACAAAAAGGGGTTTTAAATTTTTTGGGGAAACACTTTTTTTTTTTTTTTTTTTTTTTACTTGTAATGGCGGGCGACGGTGGATTTTTAAAGGCGGGGGGAAATTACGCCTTTTCGGGGGGTTCCATTTTAAAGGGGGAAGGGGAATTTTCCAGGGGGGGGGGAAAAAATTTGGGGGGGTCCATTTGACCCCCCAATTTAAAAAATTTTCCGTGCTAAAAGGGAATTTTGACGTCCCCCTTGTCCTGAGGGGGGACAAGGTTTTTAAATGGGGGTTTCCGGGGGGAGTTTTTTTTTCAAAATTTTGTGTGGGGGGGTTGCTTTAAAAGGGGGCCCCCAAGGGGACAAAAGTTCCTTTTTTTTTTTGGGGTTAGTGGGAACCCAAAAAAAAAATCCCCATTTTTAAAACCTCTCAACGGGAAACGGGGGGGTCTCCCTTTGGGGTTTTAAACTTTGGGGGCGGGATTTCCCAAATTTTCTGTCTTCCCCCGGGGGAAACGGTTTCTTTGGAGGGTTCCCGGCAAAAACCTTTGGGGGCGGGCTGGGGGGGTTTTTCCCTTTTGGGTTGGGGTTTCCGGGGAATTCCCGGGCACAAAATAAAAGTACGGTTTTAGGGGGGGTTCGCGGGGGGGGGGCCCCCCTTTTGCCCCCGGGTTAGATTTGTTTTGGGGGTTGGCCCAAAGGAAAAAAGGGGTTTAAGGGGTTTTAAAAAAAAGCTTTTTTTTTTAAAAAAACAAAAAAATTTAAAAAAATAAAAAAGGGGCCATATTCCTGCTTTTTTTGAAATTTTGTTTTGCACGGGAAGCACCCCCAAAATTCCCTTTCCCCCTTTTTTGGGGTTTCCCCCCTTTCCATTTGGCTTTTGGGGCCTTTTTTCCCAACTTCACCCGGGAAGTCCCCGGGGGGGAAAAGAAAAACCCCATGGGGTGGTTGCCCCGAGCCCTGCTGCGGGGGTCCAGGGGGGCCCACGGGGGGGACAGCGGGGGACCCCCCAAACCCCCCCCCCCCCGTCTCTTAAATTTAATGGGGGTTGGGGGCCAAAAATCGGGCTTGGGGTTTGGGGTTTTTGGGAAAGGAAAAAAGGGTTTTTGGGGGGGGGGGGGGAAGTTTTTGGGAAAAACCCAGGAAGGGTTTTTTTTTCCTTTAGGGAATAAAAAATGCGGGGAAAGGGTTTGAAAAAAAAATTTAAGGGGTTTAAAAAACATTTTAAAACTATTTTAAATTAAAGGGGGCACTTTCACCCCCCCCTTCCGGGGAACCCAAAAAATTTTTTTGTTTTTTCCGCCCCTTTTTTCCCCCCACTCAAAAAAGGGGAAAAAAAAACGGGGGGGATAAAAACCACTGGGGCCCCTTAGGGACTTTTTTCCCTGATTTTTTCCCCCAATTTAAAAGGCTTTTTTTTTCAGGGGTTTACTTTGGTCACCACGGGGGTTTTTTTTTAAAATTTTTTTTTCTAAAAAAAAGCAAAAAAAAGGGGTTCTGCGAGGGGGGTTTACATTTGGGGGGAGTTTTTGCCCTGTTTGGGGGGGGACTGAGAGGCTTGCACTGGGGGAATCTTGCCACTGTTTGGGGGAATTTTTGGGGGTTTTCCCAAAGGGGGGGGTTTGCATTGATGAGACGGGCATGATGAATTTTGCCCTGATGGGGGGATGATAAAGGCCCTAAATGGGGGGGGACTGCATAAATGAATTTTGCACGGGTTTGGGGGGGGATGATTGGGGGGGGTTTGCATTTTGTTTGGGCTGCATGATAAAATTCTCCCATTTTGGGGGGACTGTGGGGGGCCCTGCCTGTTTGGGGGCGGGCCTGAGGGAATCGGGCATTTGTTTTGGGGAAATGTTGGGGTTTGCCCTGGGGGGGAATTTTCGGGGCCTTTTGGATGGGGCACCGCTACCCGAAAAAATATTTTTTTATTTTCCCAAGCGGGGAAATTTTGTTTTTCCCCCTTTCCCCCTTTTTCGGGCCCAGTTTTAAAAAAAAAAACGGGGGGGGGGGTTTATTCCCCCCAAAAACACGGGGAACCTGTATTGTGGGGGGGGGGGGTCGGGGGAAAAATTTATTTTTTTTTTCCCCCCGCGGGGGGGAAAAAAGGGGGGAAAAATCATAATTACCTATAGCAACCCTTTAAGATAAAAAAAAAAAATTAAAAGGGAAAAATTTTTTTACGACAAAAAACGTTGGGCCCAAATTTATCTGATCTTTTGAAAGGGGTGTTTTTAAAAACTCCCAAATTCGGGGATTTTTTGGGAAAAAAAAACCCAAAGGGTCCCTTTTGTTTATAAAATTTTTATTCTTTTCAGGGAAAACCCCGCCCCCTTTTCCTTTTAAATTTTATTTCCCATTTTTTGCCCAAAAAAAAAGTTTCCAAAAAGGAGAAAGGGGGGATATGCAGGTTGGGGAAGGGTAAAAAAAAAAACTTTTATTAAAAAAAAAAAACCAAATTCAAAAACTTTAAAAACCCTAAAAGTTTAAAAATTTTTTTGGTCCAAAAAAAAATTTTTTTCTTTTAAAAATTAAAGAAAAAAACCCCCTTCCCGAAAATGGGGCCTGGCCCATGAAAAAAAAAAAAAACGGGGGGAAAAAAAAATTTTAAATTTTCGTCAAAATAATTGGATGATGTGTGTTTCCCAAAGGGAATTTAGGGGGGGTTTCCACCCCCCCCCTGGGAAAACGGGAGACCCTTTAGACGGGGCATTTTTCCAGTCTGGGGGGTTTTAGGGGGGGGTTTTTTAAATTTAAAAATTTTGGTAAAAAAATAAAAAAAAACTAAAGCCAAAAAAAACCCCAAAAGGCCCCCAAAATTTAAAAGGGTTCCCAAGCAAACTGGTTTTTTTCCTTTTAGGTTTAAAGGTTTTTTTCCCATCCCTTTTAAAAAAAAAAAGGGGGGATTTTTTGTAAAGAAACCGGGGTCATTTGGAAAAAAGGGGGTTTTTTTAAAATTTATTATTTTTAAAAAACATTGGGGGCTTTTTTTCTTTTTAAAAAAAAAAAAAAAAAAAATTATCACGGGGACTTTTTGGCTGGTTCCCAGGAAAAAAAATTAGGGGGGGAAAAAAAAAGCTAAAAGAAATTGCGGGCCCTTTTACATTTTTAAAGGGGAAATGGGTTTAATCTTTTAATATAAAAAAATTTTTTCCCCTTTGGGGGTTTTAAACCCCCCCTTTAAAAAGGCCCTGGAAAGGTGGTTTTCCAAAAATTTTCCCCCCAGTTTGCAGGGGAGGGGTTTTAATTTTTTCGATTTCCAACCCAAACCCAATTTTAAAAAAAAAAAAATTTCATTCAAAAGGGTATTTATAAAACCCCCTTCCCCAATTTATTGGGGGCGGGGGCCAAGTTGGGGCCCAGGGGGAAAATTTCTAATTCGGGGGAAAAAGGTATTTTTGGGGGTTTTAAAAGGAAAAGGAAAAAGGGGGAAAATTTTTTAGTTTGGTGGTTTTTTTTTTTTCCGTTAAAATTTTTTTAGTTTTGTTGGTCTTTTGGGGATAAAATCGGGGGCAGAGGGGTTGGGGGGCTTTTTTTAAATTAGGGAACACTTTTTTATAAATGATTTTTCTTGTTTCCCAATATTAAGTTTTGGGGGAAAATTTGAAAAAAAAAACCCGGGTTTCCCAAAAATATGGAGAGGGGGGAAAAAAAATTGGGCTTTTAAAAAAATTTTTTTTTTGGGCCCCATCTTTTGTTTTGGGAGGGGGGGAAATTTTTCGTTTTTAAAAAAAGGGGTTTTATTGGTTTTAAAGGGGGTTTCTCCCCATTTGGGGCGGGTTTTGATAAACTGTATTTTTTGGGTTTCCTTTCTGTTTTTTTTGAAAATTAAAAGGATTTTTTTTTTTAAAAAAATAAAGTTTTTTTTTTTTTTTATTAAATTTTTTTTTAAAAAAAAAATTTGTAAAAAATTAAAAAAAAATTAAAAAAAGGGGCCTTTGGGGGGGGGACTTTCCCACGGGAAAAATAAAAAATTTAAAAAAAAACCACTCATGGGCCCCCACTTTATTGGGTTAAAACCGGGTTTGGAAACAAAAAATTTGTTTTTAATTTCCGGGGCCAAAAATTCCCAAGGGGGAAAAATAAAAATTGGCTTTTTTAGGATCTAGGGGGGAAGGGGGTTTGACGGAAAAAAATTGTGAAGTTTTAAAAAACCCAAGTTTTTCAAAAAAGGGTTTAAAAAAAAGGGGAAATTTAAAAAAGGTTTACTTTTTAAATTTTTTGGCCCCAAGGGTTTTTGGGGGTTCCCGGGAAGGGGCTCAAAAAGTTTTTAAAAAAAAAATTTTAATTTAAAATCTAGGGGGGTTTTCCCCCAAAGGCACAACCACTTTTTGGGGGGTTTAAAAGGGAAGGTAAAAAAAAAAATTTTCCCGGGTAAAGGGGGATTTTTGTGTGGGGGGGGAAAAATGCCTTTTTTTGGATTTTTTTCCCAAACAGGCCCAGGACCCCAAAAAAAGGGCCCGGGGCTTTTTTGGATAAAAAGGGCCCAAACCCCAAGAAAATTTCAAAATAACCATTTTTACAAAAAAAGGTTTTTTTGCAAAATTTCCTTTTTGCAAAGGAAAAAAAACACATCAAAATTTTTTAAAGGGAAAATTTTTGGGGTTAACCAGCGGGCAAAAAGGGCCCAAACTTTAAGGTGCATTTTTGGGTTCAGCTAAAAAAAAACAAAAAAAAAAACTGGGGGAAAAACCCAAAAAAGTTTCCCCAAAAAAAAATTTGGGAAACTTTTTAAAAGGATTAAAAAAAAAAAAAACATTGGGGGGGTTGGGATAAAAGGCTCAATTTTCAGGGGCAAACATTCAGGGGTTTAGATTTCCGGGTTTTGGGGGTAAAAAAAAAAAACCCTAAAAATTTTTTAGGGGGGCCCATCCTCCCTTTTTCCCCCCCAAATGGTTTTTAATTTAAGGGGGGTGGTTTTTAAAAATTGGTTTTGGGGGGAAAATTTTTTTTTTGGGCCCAAAACTTTGACCCCCTTTATTTAAAAAATTGACCCTTTTTTTTTTTTTTAAAAAGGGCCAAAGGGGGCCTCCCTGAGTATTGTTTGGGGCCCCATGCCCACCCTTTTAGGGACTACCTTTTTCCCCCCATTTTTGATGGTTATTTTCCAGCGGGGTTTAATCCCAACCATTTTCAAAAAAAACTAAAAATAAATCAAAAAAAAACGGGGGCAATGGGCCCCACTTTTTCCCCCCCAAAGGGGCCCCCAACATTTTCCACCAGAACCCTAAATCCTTTTAAAAACCCCCCTTTGGGAATTTTTGGGGGGAAAAACGGGGGAAGTTTGGGGGCCATTGGATGTGCGGGGGGGGAAAAAAAATCTGAACCCAAAAAACCTGCGTGAGGAAACCCTTTTTCAGAGGGGGAAAAAAAAAAAACCCCCTGGGGAAAATTTTTTTCCAAACCCCCTTGTTAATTTTTTTCCCATGAAAAAAATTTTAAGGGGGATTTTTGGGAAGGGCCCAAAAAAAGGGCCCCCAAAACCCGGGGGTACTACCCAGGTTTTAACTTAAAAAAAGGGGTTAAGGGTCTTTGGGTTACTTTTAAAGGGAAAAAAAAAAATTTACCCCCCCAAACTTTTCAAAAAAAAAAAAAAGCCCGGGGGGCGGGGGTTCCCACAAAAAAAAAACTTTGGAAAGGGGATTTAAAAATACCCAGGGGCCCGGGGCCCTTTTTTCCCTTACTTAAACCAAATTTTTATGGGAAAGGAAAAAAAAGAGACGGGGGGGAAAAAGGGTTTCAAAAAACCACAAAAAAAAAACCAAAAAAAAAAAAAATAAAAAAACTAGGTTGGGGGAACCAGGGTTTTAACCCGGGGAACCCAGGATTTACTGTTTTCAGAGATGAAAGGGGAAAAAATTTTAGTGGGAAATTTAATTGGGTTTGGCTTTTAATTTGGGTTGGGGGATTCTTTTCCGATACCCCAAACCCCTTTTTAAAAATTTGCAGGGGACGGGCCATTTTTTGGGTTTGAAAAATGTAGGGGGGGCTTTATAAAAAAGGGGAAAGGGAAGGAATTTTCCAAAAAAGTTTTCTTTGAAGTCTAGGGGGGTTTGCCTAAAGGGAAAAAATTTTCTTTTTTTAAAATGGGGGTTTGCCTTTTCTTTGCAAAAAAAATAGGGGGAAAAAAACCAAAAGGGAGGGGGGTTTTGGCCTGGGCCTTTGGGAAAAAAAAATTCTAGGGGGCCCACCGGGGGGCGGGAAAAAAAAAAAAAAAAACCCCCAAAGTTTTTGGGTTTAAAGGGGGGTTATAGAAAATTTTTAAAAAAACCCGGGAAAAAAAAAAAAAAAAAAATTTTAAATAAAAAGCTAGTTTTTGTGATTCTTTAAAACCCAAAAACTTTTTTTTTAAGGGAAATGTTATCAAAATTAAACCGAAATTACTTTAAAAGGGAAAAAACCCGGGTAAAAAATTTTTTTTTTTTTTAATTAAATTTTTTTTAAAAAACTTTTTCTAAATTTTTTTTAAAAGGGGTTTAAAAAGGTTTTCCCCAATTTTTAAATTTGGGGTTTAATTTTTTACCCCCATTTTGGGGGGCCAAAAACGGTTTTTGGGGGCATGTTCAGAAAAAACCTCAAACCCCCCTTTTTCCCTTTCCCCCCCAAAACCCCCCCGCTTTTTCGGGGGTTTTTTTAAAAAATGGGGGCCCCCACCCCCCCCCAACGGGCCCCACTTTTTCTCTTTTCCTTTTTTTTTTCCTTTTTCCCATTTTTGCCCCCCTTCCCTGTTTACAAAAAAAAGGCCCCCCAAAACGGGGGATCAAAAAAAAATTCGTTTTGGGAAAAAAATTAACCCCCTTTGGGGAAATTTAATCCGTTTTGGAAAAAAGGGGGGTAAAATTTTTTTTACAAAAGTTCCCAAAGGGGGGGGCCAATCATGGCAGTTCTTTAAAATTTTTTAAATTCTTTTTTTGGACATAAAAATTTTCTTTTTTTTCCTTTTCAAATGAAATTTTTGTATTTTTAAAAATTCGGGTTACAGGGGGGGTTAAATTCGAAAATGAATTTAAAAAAATTGGATTCAAAAATTTGCCCTTTTCCAACTTGGGAAATTTTTATTTTTTTGTGTTTTTGGGGGAAATTTTTTTTTTCCTTAGAAAAAAATTTATCAAAAATTTGGGACCCTGCAAAATTTCCCCATAAAAAAAAAAAAAAAACCGGGGGGGGGAAAAATTCCCGCCCGGGAAAAAATCCAATGGGGAAGGAAATTATAGCCCCATTTTACACCCCCCCCCTCCCAGTTTAAAAAAAAAAACCCCCCCCCCTCTTTTTGATCCCCAAGGGGTTGCTTTTATTTTTTGCGGTTTTTCCTGTTGGGGAAAAAAAAAAATACAGGGAAACCATTTTTGGGGGCCCTATTTGTTTTTAAATTTTTTTATATGAAAAAGGGGGGGTTTTTTAACCTTGGGGGGCCCCCAACCATTTTCCCAAAAAGTCGGGCTTTTTCGGGGGGCCCCGTAGACCCCCAAATTTTGGCCGGCCTCCCCCAAACCCCGGGGGCCGGGGTTTTTGGGAAATTTGTTTGGGGAAAAGGCAGCGGGACCCAATGGCTTTTGTGCAAAATTTCCCAATTTAAACCAATCAAGGGGGGGGGGGGGACTCCTTTCCAAGAGGGGGGGGGAAAAAGGGTTTTTTTCGCGGGGGAAAAAAAAATAGGGGTTTCGGGGTTGGGAAAAAAAAGGGGGGGGGGGGGGGGCCGGCCCCTTCCCCAGGGGGTTTTTTTTTTCCCTTAAGGGGCTTGGGGGAAAGGGTTTTAAGGGGGAAAAAAAAAAAAAAAAAAACTTTGGGGGTTTTTAAAAAAAAAATTTCCTTTTTTAAAAAAAAAACAAAAACTTTCCCCACTCCCCAAGGGGCCCCCCCAAGGCCCTGTTTGCAAAAAACTCCACCCCATTTCCAAACCCCTGGGGGAAAATTCCCCCCCCTTTTTTTATTTTATTTAGGGGGGGTAAAAACCCGGGGGGGCCGGGGCGGGGCCCTTTACCCGGGCACCCCCCCGGGATGATGAAACTTTTGTGCATGCGTTATTTGTGGGGGGGGAAATATTTCCCCGGGGAATTTTTTTTTTGGCAGTTTTTTTTGGGGGTTTTTTTGTTCGAAGTTTTTCCTGGGGTCCCAGGGACAGGGGTTAAAACCCGGGGGAAAGAAAAAACCCAAGGGTTTTTCCCCCTTTTTGAGGGAAAGTAAACGTAGGGCGGAGCAGGAGAATGTGATGCTAGTGCGCATGCATCCTCGAGGATTCTGGGTCTTGTAGTTTACGCATCCTTTTATGCAGAGCATTGATGTGAGTGTTTTTAACCTATTTTATATTAAAATTTATAGTGGATTTACACTATGGGAAGTTTTGTTTTGTTTTCTATGTTATGTACGTGGCCTTAATTGTACAGAGAATTAAATCGAACCTATGATCTACCCCATCCCATGGCTCTTCATATTGATAACAAGCATTTGTAGATTTCTTACTTGAAGTTCCAATTTCTCTGGTAAGCCTCAGAGTGCTTGGGGGAGCTCGAGTTGGTGTCTGTTTGCACCTATTGTGGATTTAAAGAGAAAGATCACATATACAGTACTAGCTTTTGAAGAACTCGCTGGGGGGAGACAATTACTGATGTCACTGTGGACTATTATTTGTATTTACTTTACTACTTTTGTTGATTATTATATGTTAATTAATTTGTATCTGACTTGTTTAAGTGCTGCACTTTTTGGATTCTAATGTTATTCTTGCCTAGGCAAGTAAGGCAGAAGCTTCAGCATTTTTTAGCGGAAAAAAAAAGTAAAAAAAATAAAATAAATTGGTATAGGAGGGAGGGGAGGAGCAATATTACATTAAGGCCCCTTTCACACTTCTCTTGGTGCTGTTTCCCTGCAGAACGGGTGCAGCGCAGTGTACCCGCGTTTTCATGCAAGTTACCTTCGTTTTACAATAGACTTCAATCAGATTGTGTGTATTTGGTGCGTTTTCTAAAAGCGTACCAAAAAATCCTGCATGCTGCCTCTTTGGTGTGCGTTCAAAGCCTGATCTAATAGAAGAAGTCTATGGCAAAGCGCAGGAAAAAACGCATAAAACCACAGATACTATGTGCAGGGAAACTGCACCAGAGCAGTGTGAAATGGGCCTAAGTTGTAAAGAAGAGTGAAGGTCCGCTTTAAAGCGAAGTTTCCACTGTTAAAATTTTTTTTTTTAGGATGAATATCTTTTTTTTATAAAGCTTATTTTTAGCACTCGTGTTTCTGTGCTGAATAGGCACTCGATCGCCGATTTCATAGAGGAATATATCTTATATTCCTCTTTCCTGGAAGTTTCCATAGTGCTTGTAGTCGTGCTAAGCTCACAAGCACTATCTTCTGGGCTCTGGTGCAGCTGAGCGTCCAGCATGCACCGCCCGTTCTCGCGCATTCGCCGTACACTTCTGATGTTGCCATCACAACGGGCGGCGGAAGTGCCCGTCCGCCTCGGTGCTGCCCAGTGACTCCTGGGAAATGATGACAGACATCTCCCAGGAGCACTAGCAAGCACGGGTGCCGAGGGAAATTACGTCAGGCGCCATGGAGAGGAAGAGGCAGATTACAAGGGACCCCCTAGCAACAGACCTGAAAAGGTGAGTTAAAAAAATTATATTTTTTCAAATGTTGGTAATTCTATTGAATGCAGCTGAATAATGCAAAATTAATTTTATGAGTAGAACTCCGCTTTAAGTAGCTGACACATTATCCTTGCAAGGGATCCAAACCATAGGGTGTATTATTACCTAGGTTTCCAAAAGCTACTAAACTCAATCCTACAGTTTTAATCTTTACTAATTACTAGTCCAGATACTATGCAGCACACACAATTCCAGATCTGGCATGCATTTGTATCTACAACACGTCCTGTTCCATATATCACCTCTCGGACACTGGAACATGGAACTTGTAAGTAAACATATTGAAAAAAATCTTCTGTTGCTTCTAATATTCCCTTAACAGTAAAAAAAGCGGGGAGATCAAAGCAAAACATGCACATTACGACATAACAGGGAAATTGAGCCAGGTAATATAAGTGGCTAAATTCTAAGGCTTAAATGAATTATAGTCTCTAATGGTGTGTTCTCCATAAAAAGAGGCTCCCGCGGGTAGTATATTATTTCAGGAGATCATGGGATCCCTAAGGGATCCCCCTTCCCATTACAGTCAGATCCTCTTCCTCTGTTAATGGATGGCTCATTCAAGGATACATTATACAATTACACTGTGTCACTCAGAGGAAGCAGAGGAACATGCATTTAATAAATGATAGCAAAGCTTTAATGCAAAAAGGGGACCCTTGATGTTTGTAACTGAGCTTCGCCCAGCAAATGATGAAACGAAGGAAACACACAGATTAGTGAGGAATCTGAACAAATGTTAGAACAGAACAGTTGGCTGCTCTTCCAAACATAAAACCACATGAAAACACAGATTTGTTTGCTGTACAGTGTACACAATGTCGCTATTGTGAACGTCTTCTATCTGCCAATACTGCAGTAATATAATCATGATATTTAAAGTGTATAGAAATCCTAATAGGGAATGTCTTTTATTTGTTCTCTTCTGGTCTGTTTAATATATCAATGGAAGCATTTTTTTTTTTCTATCTGTTTAATAAGTTCAAAAAAACTGTTAATATTGTGAAAAATTCTAAAATATCAAGTGTCCTCTACATACTAGTGTTTTCTCAAAGAGCCCTCCTAGATCTGATCACGGGCTACAGAATTGTAAGCCTTTATGTTGTAGAGATCCGAGACTGGGAGTGGTTGAGTATGCTAGCAAAAGATAATGGGCAGGGCTGATACCACTCTCTGTGTGTTGTCAGCGCACAACAGGACTTGGGAGCCGAGTGCATTTCTGGCAGAACAACAGATATTGTTCAGTACTTGCGGTGTCTTTAAAGAGATAGAATATGAGAAAATGTGCATGCATGGCGTGAGATGTACTGCATATGTTTTTTTATTTTGCTTTGACACTTTAACACCAAATATAAATAACCAATTCAACGACTAAGGGTCGGTTTCCACTGCTGCGATGTCAGACATTGCATGTGATTTGCACTGCATTGCTGTGCAAATCACATGTGATCTCTGTGCGATGTACAGATTTGTATGGCTGAATTTGCATCGCATTCAGACCAAACTCGTGCAGGACCCTTTTTTTGATCCGCACCAGAATGGGATCGTAGTGGTGTTCACAAACCTGTCCGATTCCTGTCCAAATTGACAATTCACACTGCGATATGCGAACCAATTTTGGGGTGTCATTAACCTTGTATTGACACTCCCAGCGTTTCGCATAGGGCAGTGTGAACCGCCAGCGGGAGACATGCGATGCGGGAACCCATACTGGATTCACAGGGTTCCCGCATCGCTGCAGTGTGAACCAAGCCTCATATATGAGAATGACATATAAAGTCTTCTAATCATAATACATACATAAATTATTTCCAAACATTCAATAATTATAATACAGAACACACAAAGGAAGTCTGTTCCAGGCCAGGGGCAACTTATCTAAATTTTTTAATAAACCATATTAACCACTTGACGACCAGTGACGCAGCTGCAGACATCACCCCGGTACTGTTTTTTCGAGTTGGCAGTTGGCTCCCTTGTAAAAGCAATCCTAGGGACTAACTAGCTTCTGAATTGCTTTTACAAGCAACAGAATCTCCCGCAGCTAAACTGGGATCTCCCGCCCCACCGGGAGTCCCGATCAAACAGCAGGCCCTTCCACCAGCTGATTGGAGAGCCGAACAAAGACAGGATCGGCTTTGTACGTTTCTCAACTATGGGGGCGATGACCTGATATCACTTCTGGTTTACCTGGATATCAATGGTGCCATCAAAATCAAAAGCATTCGAACACACCGATCTTGGTTTCATCAAATGCTTTTAAAGGATAAGTCTAACACTAAAATCGCTACATCTACAGACATCCACGATCTCATACTAACCTAGCTAGCCCTGCAAAAAATAAATCAGTATACATACCTTTTTTGAAGCAGATCCAACCCGATCCCATGCTGACCTGTTAGCTGCGGCTTCGCTGTGGAGGCAGATACAGAGGACACATGTGACACATGTGAGATATCACTGCCAAAAGTCAGATCATGGGCAGTAATTCTAGCATCAGTATAAATCTAAAGATCTAAAGTGGTAACCTGTAAAGACTTTTAAAGCATCGCTTATGGATAGTAAAATTTACGTAGTTTGACGCTGTTGCACGGGCGTGCACAATTTTAAAGCATGGAATGTTTGGTATTTATTTACTCAAAGTAACATCATCTTTTATTATTTACAAAAAATTGGGTTATGTATTATGTTTTGTTTTTTTGCACTAAACTGGAGAAAAAAAAATGCATCAGCAAACATTAGGTTTCCTTGTAGTCTCTAATCTGTAGTTGGAATAAGAAAACAGGGATTCGTGGTGATGGGTGTACATGGGTGATTTTTAACAGATCAAGTATACTACTAAAATCACTAGCAATTATTTGATACACAGATAGAAAAAATGGTTGTATGATGTAAGCTATACATGCTCTATATAGGGGAAATTAGTAGCACATGAATGCATACTACTCTAACTCTTACTCTAACACAAAACTGTGTTATTATTCCAGTGGCGGCTGGTGCTCAGTTTTTTTTTTGGGGGGGGGGGGGGGGGGGGCAAACAAGCCTCCCAAAGTGGGGAAAAAAACATTAGTGGAAGTAATATTAACCCACAGTATTTGTGTCAGTGGCCCCAATCAAAACGCCCAGCGTTGGTGTCAGCAGGTGTAATAATAACCTCCAACATTGGTGTCAGTGGCTGCAATAATAATAACCAGCATTTGTGCCAGTGGCCCTAATATAAACTCCCAGCATTGGTATCAATGGCTTGAATAATAACCTCTTAGCGCTGATGTTGAAGACTTGCAATAATAAACTGTGTGTCTGTGACCACAAAAATAATAATCAGCATTGGTGTCAATACTATTAAACCCTTCTTCCCATATTGGTGGCCAGTGTTACTGCTGTTAATGCTCTACCCTCTCCCCACCACACACACAATGGTGCTTAGGCGCAATCCTATTTAAACTGTCCTCCTCCGCAGGGTACAGTCTTTATTGAAGGGTCGGGTGATGGAATGCAGAGATCATCTCTTGCACCGCCTACCTTTTTTTCAGAATCATTGTTTCCTGACTTTCTCGGACCCCCCGAATTCTAAATCACCAACCCAGAATCAGCATGTAGAAAGCTAGGTCACAGTGAAATTAGAAGTCCTGATCTGTATTCCAGGTGGTACTGAAATTGTTTGTCTTTAGACATGACAGCAAGGCACCTAGAATTTTAGTAGAGGTCAGCAATGGCAACCTACCTATTCTCTATGTATAGGTATAGCACCCTTCTACACTGCAAGAATTCTGCTCATGATGGTCAAGAAGTCCCATAAGGAACATTAGGCTGACCACAGGGGGACACATACAGTATCTCACATAATTGAGTGCATCCATCACATTTTTGTAAATATTTTATTATATCTTTTCATGTAACAACACTGAAGAAATTACACTTTGCTACAATGTAAAGTAGTGAGTGTACAGCTTGTATAACAGTGTAAATTTGCTCTCCCCTTAAAATAACTCAACACACAGCCATTAATGTCTAAACCCGCTGGCAACAAAAGTGAGTACACCCCTAAGTGAAAATGTCCAAATTGGGCCCAATTAACTATTTTCCCTACCCGGTGTCATGTGACTCATTAGTATTACAAGGTCTCAGGTGTGAATGGGGAGCAGGTGTGTTAAATTTGGTGTTATCGCTCTCTATCTCTCATACTGGTCACTGGAAGTTCAACATGGCACCTCATGGCAAAGAACTTTCTCAGGATCTGAAAAAAGGAATTATTTCTCTACATAAAGATGGCCTAGGCCAGTGATGGCAAACCTTGGCACCCCAGATGTTTTGGAACTACATTTCCCATGATGCTCAACAACTCTGCAGAGTGCATGAGCATCATGGGAAATGTAGTTCCAAAACATGTGGGGTGCCAAGGTTCGCCACTACTGGCCTAGGCTATAAGAAGATTGCCAAGACCCTGAAACTGAGGTGCAGCATGGTGGCCAAGACCATACAGTGGTTTAACAGGACAGGTTTCACTCAGAACAGGCCTACCCATGGTCGACCAAAGAAGTTGAGTGCACATGCTCAGTGTCATAATCAGAGGTTGTCTATGGGAAATAGACGTATGAGTGCTGCCAGCATTGCTGCAGAGCTTGAAGGGGTGGGGGGGGGGGGTCAGCCTGTCAGTGCTCAGACTATATTCCGCACACTGCATCAAATTGATCTGCGTGGCTGTCATCCCAGAAGGAAGCCTCTTTTAAAGATGATGCACAAGAAAGCCGACAGTTTGCTGTAGACAAGCAGACTAAGGACACGGATTACTGGAACCATGTCCTGTGGTCTGATGAGACCAAGATAAACTTAACTTATTTAGTTCAG